>WEKY01025417.1:27326-56477 GCA_013390045.1 Picathartes gymnocephalus | reverse complement strand
AAAGAATTTTCTGCTGCTGCTTTTGCTGATTGATTGTATTTGTAAATGAGCTGGATGTCAGAAGAAAACATTATTTTATAAAATATGTGGCTAACACCAAGTTTTAACAATCATGAACTGGATTGTTCATAATCAAAAGAATGAATTTCAATAAAGAGGAGCACCTTTCCACTCATACTGCTACTGCTGTATTTTCTTTTGATGATTCTACTAATTAAATTGTTATCTAGAAATAAATTAAATTATTGTCTAGAAATGCTGAAATTAGATACCCCAAGAATGGACATAATTTCTCTAAAACTGTTACCTCAGGACCATTTCAATAATGATTAACGTTTTAGCAGACCTTAAATAGGTTTGATTCAAATTTAGTTCTTGCTAATCTACCCATCAAGGACAAACAAATTCTGCAATATGAAATAAGAACCCAAAAAAAACCCTCTATTAAAAACTTCCCTTTCCCAAACCCTGCCCTTCCCTCATCGTTCATCTCTGAGAATGTGCTCTCCCTTTGCTCTTGCTGGAAAACATAGAGAAAGGTGATACTAATGGGCTGGAGAGGGGAACTGTCACAAGTTTTGCTATTATGTGCTGGGGCTAGCACATGGCCAAGTTTTGGAAGCATTTTTCTTTTTAGTATGCTTTTGCAAGTTTTTTGTAAACTCTATTTCAAAAGATTTAGGAAGAATGTCTGTGATATTGCATTATCTGTTACAGGACATTCTTGTAACAGTTGCGCCTTCTCCTTCTATAGTAAATCAGTAAAGCAATGGGAGTATGTGTGATTGCTCAGAATCAACTAGAAACTGGGAGAACCATGATGGGGACTTCTGCCACCCCCTTCTTCCCTACTCCATAAAGCCCTGTGGAAGTCCAGTGGCTTAAGTGCTCAGCAAAGGTAGATAGTATTTTATCTCTGTGATGGATATTAAACCAAGAAACCACTAAAAATTTTTAAACTCCTGCCACTTGCCTTGTGCCTTTCAAGCTTTGTTTCCTTTTATCATTCTATTGCAGATAAACACCCTGGTAACACCTTATTTTCTTCTGGCCAGTGTCTTATCACAGGGTGTTCATCACAGAGCATTGGACTGCTCATAGTTATGGGAAAAGTGAGATGGGAACTAGAACACTTTTTAGACCAAAACCAGACTGTGGTCTGTGATTTTTGGTTTATTTATTTGTTTATTTTGTCTGGCATCTAGCTGTGTTATGGAAGTCTGGATAACTTTTAATTCATAACATGGCAACACATACTCTGAACAAGACTGTGCTTTGCCACAGTCAAATTTCTGTCCCTGAGGGTCAGCTGGGAAGCAGGAGGGAAGCTTAGATGTTGCCAGTAGTTTGTTACTTGTGTTTTGATGTCTTGGTTTATGTGTTTGTTCTGTGATCAGTGTACTAGAAAATCAACAGAACATGTCAATCCAGTAGGAACAGTACAGAAAAGATCTTCAGCCTCCCCCTGGCCCTAGCAGCATGAGAAGCTGAAGTGGGTGTGCACCTTCTTGTGGGAGTCTGGAACAAATTTGGAAGTTGGTTACACAGGATTAGTTGCTTTCTTTGGAGCAGATTGTCTGAGATGTCACAAACTGCTCTCAATTTCCTATATTCATCTACTATGTAATTTACTACAGGAAATGAGGATTTCTGGATTATTTTTAAAGAAAACCCTCAAGAAAGAAAAGGATTTTGATCTAGGCAGTATTTGGGATTTTCATGTAAGCATAGCTCAGGTTTTTTATTAAGGCCTTATAAATAGATTGCTAATTACTTGCAAATAAGAATGGACACGGTATATTAGCTTTAATGAGCTACAGAGCATTTTAGGTCAACTTGTGAAACCAACCATTTCCTCCCCTGTTGGAGTGCGTGATGTTCTCTGTAAAAGAGAAAGGGACGTCTATGCCTAAATTTGCTCTGCCATATTTATTTAAGCCTCCTAGGGGGAGAAAATGGATAGGCAGTCTGTGCATTTCAGATTGAACTTAAAAACTCAGAGTGACCAAATTGTTATCCTGCATGAAGGAGCTCACCCAAAGGAAGACTGATTGCAGGCACTCCTCATGTTCAGCCATGATGCAACATCTTCATTCAAGAGGCTGAAAGGAACACACCTTTACCAGTTTAACCCAGCTGGCCTCATCTGTCTGGATATTAAATCCAGACTAAATTTTATGGAATTATTTACAGAATTCTGTGTTGCCTTCCTAGTTGTCCAGCAGGTACACAGGTAACCACAGTATGGAGGTCAGCTTGGCTTTAGTTGAGTAAAACCTTGTTCCTTCCCATGGAAAAGCTGCAGCCCAAATGTCAGGTTGTTTTAAACGGAGTACCTCATCTGGATAACATTTTTAGGATGAGCTTTTTTTAACATAGGAGAAAGATTTGTCAAATGGCTGAGCTGGCCCCTTTACACAAGGGGTTTTGCAATCGGTAGTTAAGAGCTGTTTGAAAAGTGAATATGCAGAGTATCAAACCCAGACTATTAAATACCCTTTTCTTGCTAAGACAGAAGATCACTTAAGGCAGTTACCTGTCTTTTCACCAATGAAGAAATTCACCTGCATCCTCTAAAAACCTATGCTTGTGCCTGATACAGTGTCAGATTCCACCACAGATCTGCCTCTTCAAAGGGAAGGGTGGTGTAGCTGCAGGTTTAAATTGGCTCTCAAAGACTTGAAGAACATGTCAGAGCTTCACTATGTTTGTGAAAATGTCCAATACAGAATTAGGGTTTTAACATGTTACTGGCAACCACGAGTGCCTTCTTCTCTGCCGTCTTGTGCCCAGTAACCCTTGGTATCAGCTCCTTTCTTTTTAAAGCTGTACAGACTTTCTTTGCTCATGAGTCGTGGTAGCTACTATCAGTCCCATTCTTTAGACTGGGTGTACTTCAGGTATCCTCAGGGACCCCCTCCTAGTCTCTTTCCCCAAGAGCACAAAGCCACGTTTGTTGCACTCTCACTTCTGAGACTGAACCATCAACAGTTCTCTATCAGTTATGGCCTATTTGTTTATACCTGCCCATAAGAAACTTTAAATTATTTCTCATTAATTTAAACCTAATGCTGAATTTTTGTAAATATTCATGTGTTTTCATTATTTTATAAATAATTAGCTCATACCTACTTTATAGAAATATCTGGGCCACAATCATCAAAATCAATGTTTATGAGGAAATGACAGTGAAGAATTCAATACGTGTATGATGGAAGGCCAAGGTTTTAGAGTCAGCATTGTCACAAGTTAAAATTAAGTTTTAACTATTGAAGTACTTAGATGAACAAAACTAAGACATGAAAGTGTAGAACACACATGTGGTAGTCTCACTTCTGTACCCACACACAAATATACTTAAATTAATAATGTGATACATAATAAATGACAACACACATTCCCTCCCACTTCACCATGCTGCTACTCTCAATCTATTCTTTTCCCTTATAAAGATTAATCTGTCAGTATATATGACTTTCCTTCACTGCAAGACAATGCAATTCTTTCATCTCCTGGCTCAATGCGGGTTAATACCTTGCTATAAAACATTTTAAAAAGGCAACTTATAACAAAAGCTCCATTTTACATATTCAGGAAGACTCTTCCCAGAGATTCTCTAATGCCTCTGATACGTAAAGAGACAACCCCATTCAAAGAACTATACTTAATTTCTAGCACGTTTAAAGATTGTTCATACATTTCACAGCTTTGCAGTAGGACATGTAGGCACAACAGAAGACAGGAGGCAGGCAAGTTTTAAGCACAGTTTATTAATTTCAAGCAATTGGCCACTTCTCAACAGCCTCTAGCCACATTACAATTTTACACATCCTGTAGGAAGATCCCTCTATCTCCAGTAGTATCAGTCTGGTCTGCCTTCTGTGTGGGGGTCAATATACACATAAAGGTTCTTCAGAGGTTTAATGCCACTTACCCTATGTACGGAGATAAAGTATTATTAATAAGGTTTTAAAGGAATCATTATCTTCTATTAGAAACTCTTGAATAGTAATTAATTTTTAAACTAAATAGTATACACCAAAGTAATAAAAACACATTCTAACTCCACAGGGCTGGAATCTTGTTTTTTCTGAAGGCTTGGAAAACTGAGTATGTTAAATGTGAAGCTCCTTGTCACCATGAGGGAGAAGGAAACAGGAATCAGCACAGCAGATTTAGCCAAACTTTCTGTGTGTAGGACCTCTAGCAAAGACATAAATTAAAAATTTGCACACAGGAGGCAAAGATAAGTTATCCTCCCTCTTAGATGAGAAATTATTCACTCTGTTGCACAGCTGTGCTGTTTGCACCCAGCCACAACCGTGAGAATTCAGCTGACTGTAGTGGCAGCCACAGCTACTCTCCTCAGAGACCTCAGGCTACAGGGACAAGCATTGCCCAGAACTGGAGAGAGGCCTTAATGGTGTCAAAAAATCCTCAAGTCCAGAGGTTTTTGAAGCCAGAACTAAAGAGTTTTCTATTGTTGCCAACAAGAAGTATCAGCTGGATGGGGGAATGAAATCCACTTGTTTTAAATAACCCCTGCCAGCTATTCTCTGTATCGGTAATTACATTTGACAGAATTAAAATAAATAATGAACCTACTGAAGTTTAAGAAAAAAGTGCATCATCTGCTTACATATTTACCGGTTAACACATTTTAACCAAATATAATGGGCCTGGTATTTTTCCGAAATGTAATAAGAGTTTGTACTGCTCATTCTACAGTTTTAAGAAAACTACATTTAAAAAGTAATGCTTATTTACCTACATTTAATTACAATAAAAAAAATCTCTTCAACCAGAAACAAAACAATTTATTCAACAAATTTTAATACAGCAAGTATGTTTCAGGAATTATCAGTAATGCAGCAGTGTTAATGAATTCTAAATTGAAATGCTGGAAACCAAAAGATTAAGACAGAACTAGATGAAGAGTATATTTCATATCTTTTATAGGACAGAAACCTTTGTTCATGTCTTCTGGTAGCCTTCATCTTCTTTTGAGCTGCACCTACAACACAAAGAACAAGTAAACGAGCAACTTTATGCTTCTCCAGAACAGCTTAAAACAATTCTGTAGGCATTAAGGGGCATCTTTTCTACTGCTTTGTTTCTGTATCACCAACTCATTTCATTGTTTCATATTCCTATTTTAAGAATAAAGTACAAAGCAACAGAAAGAATAAGCTATTACTACATCTGTGTAAAAGTGCCCTCAGAAGTGCTGCCTATGTTGTAAAAATGCAAGTTACACTTGCTGTATTTAACTAGCAAGCAACTGGTGTTCCACTAAACATGAAAGCTAACTTCTTTCATTTCCTGTATGAAAAAGATACCTCAATATGTGGAAGTAGGGAGAGATTGGTTTTTATTAGGATTTTTACAATATAAATTGAGAAGAGACAGGTTGAAGGTTCCAAATAGGCATACAAAACCACCCATCTCGTGCTTGTTTTCGTAGTTAGTTCATTACACATCCTCGGTGGGGTATTCCCCACCAGCAGAATGACCTGCTTTGTGGCATTTTTCCTCATTCTTGAGTGCACTAAGAGTGCATGACTGTTGCCATTATGTACCTAGATGGATACAAAAATCCTTCTTAGTTCAAAGTATTATAAAGTATGTGAAACCAGTGGGGTTTTCACAGCCTGTCAGAATATATTAATAAAAAATGAAAAGATGAACTTCTTAACATCATCAAAGAGAACATTAAAACAGCAGTATGGACCTGAAAAGTTGTTTCTGTTTTCCTCACCCTGTATAAGCTCAACTCAATTGTCTCAAGCTCTTTAAACTTGTTGCTAAATGTTTATCTACACATGCTGTCAGAAATAACCTTGTTAGGAAGGTGAAGTTGGTGTCTCAGCAAATCAGACCCATGGAGTAGGCGTTGAGTGGCCTGTGACTCGCTTTCCTTTTTTCTCTTTCAGCACCATCAAAAGGAAAAGTGAGAAAAACAGCACAAACATTAGTTAAAGCCTGAATTTAATCCATGTCCTACAGGAATAATTTCATTACAATGAAAGCAGACAGACAGTATCTGTAGGGTTTTTTGCTTTGTTTTTAAGCAGTGATAATTATATATCCAATTAACAAAGCCTATAGCTCTCCCAAAGATCATAACATTTAATAATCCTTTTAATTAAATGATTAATAGGAAATGCGGGGGGGGGGTCTTACAAATTACCTGATTTACCATCACTGAAGACAGATTCTTTTAAAAATGGCTACAAATGCCTTGTTCACAAAAGACTTTATTATCTAATGATGCATACTGAAAACATACAGAAATCTGCATGGTCCACTTTACATGCAGCAGAACAATCTTCACTTTACAATAAGTAAGTGTCAACTGTTTTATGCAAGAGACAACACTTTAAAGTCACATTTCTTAAAGAAAAGCTTCATTTACAAAAGAAATAAAAGGTAAAGAAGCAATTACCGCTTTTAAAAAGCAGCTGCTTTGTTCAAGAGTGGAAGGTTTATGCCTGTATTGAAAGACAACATGATCACAAATAATGAAAACAATGAACAAATGAAACACTTTTAGCATAAAGCAGTACACTTTCAAAATGACATACAAATAGTTAAAAATTTCATTATGTTGTCTATCTATCCTTTAGATATAAGGTCTTTCAAATGAGATCCCAACATATGTAATTACTAAATGAAAACTCTTCTGTAAGTATTGGTTCTATGTCATAGTGAACTGTATTTAACAAAATGTATACAAAGTCTATAGCAAGTTGATTAAAAAAACTAAAGTAATAAGAAACAGTACACTGAAGGCGCTCTATCCATCAAGTGCGCTCTCTCCCAGTTTTAAATGTGATGAACAGAACAGAAGTTGTAACTATGCCACAGTTGCAATGCCAGAAAATAAAACAAGATCATTTCTCAAACATGCAGGGAATTCTGCCACAATGCTATCGTCTCTCATTTGTCAGTTGTTCCAGTAAAATAACAGCTTAAACACCGGTGATGTTGATGGGTTAGCTTACCTTCAGTGTACTGAAAGTTGTACACAACCTGCTTTAAAAGAGGAGACCATCCCTGCGGGCAGGCTCAAGAAGGAACAGACCCCCTTCGGCACTGACTACACCAAGGGCATGCTGCTGTGGCCTGCACACACACACCTAGGAAAATGTGAATATAAACAGCATTTATGCTGGCCATTTTGTAAAGACAAAAATGAAGCCAAGTCTGCTAAAACAAATCAACCACCCAGTATTACTGCTCTTTTTTTTTTTTTCCTTTTTTTTTTTATAACAGATGCTTTTTTCTTTTTATAATATATACGAACTGCAACCATATACATTAGCATTGTACTTTTGTGCAGTCTTGGCAATTAAAACAGTTCTACAGTGAAAATTTTCACATAAGACACAAAACAGAATTACTCTAACATTTCTAAAAGAAATATCAGCCTTGATGTTAATTCAAATGTATCATTTCTTCCTCAACTTTGCAGGGGAAATATTTATGTTTATATACATTAATAACTCCTGTGAAATTTCTTCAGTCTTTGTATCTTAATTAATCAAACCCTTTGAACTTCTTCATCTGGTTTAAATTTTCTCCTGGATGAAGGCGTGCTGCAGAGCCTGGTTGATGCTAATCCGTTTAGCTGGGTCTAGCATTAGAATCTGGTCCAACAAGTCCTTTAGCTGGTGCACTTTTTTACGCTGGTCTTCAGGGAGTCGTTGGCACCCAATCAAGTCTGCTAATAGGTCCTTGGTTGGATTAATGGTGCTCATAACAGTAACTTTCTCCTACAAACACAGAAATGGCAGCCTTGTAGAATAGAAGTAATGCACAAATTCCCTATCCATCCCTTTCATAGAGCTTCAGCAGATGCTTTTCTGCAGGCTTGTCTCTGAGCAGCAACACCCTGCCCCCATACGGCCTCATAAAATCATCATGTGGCAGAGAAAAGAGAGGAAAAAACACTGCTGGGGAAAGGCCACCAAAGCAGGTTATACATGAACCTAACATACCAGTTAACTCAGAACATGGAAGTCCACATGGAAAGTTCCCATATCTGACCACTATTTTGTGATTCTTCTTAAATGTAGTATCTCAAAATTATACCAAAATTAATAGTGACCTCATACAATATAACCACATATACTGAAGCTGAACATCATTCTATAAAATGAAGGCAGAATTTCGTTTATTAGTAATTTAAGGATAGATTATATGGAGATATATACCCTGTATATATACCAGATTAAATTTAGATTTCTCTTAATCGTGTTCCTATGTCCTAGGAAAAAAATCTCTTTTGCCATTTTGTAACTATGTAATCTGTCAATAGTGCTGCAAACGGACATTCTAATAGCTTGTAAAATTTTGTTTTTAATTAGGAAGCAAAGGTACATTTGAAAGACGATATAGTAAGAAAGCTTGGAAAAAGTGCTGGGTTAGTCAACACACTGGGGACTTACCCTTTCCGTCACTTTATCTACTTCTATATACATAAAGTTGAGATTTTGATCAAAGTGCTGATCTTTGAACACACCTTTTCGAATCATCTGGAAAATGAGGAAGAGGCAAGAGTTTCAGGCACGTTCTCTGTGTCTTACAAATTCCACAATTAACATCAATGTCTATTAATTTACTGCAACATGAATAATTTAATACTAATAAAAAAATACATCAAAAGGACAGGAAGAGATGTGGACAGTATCTTTCATTGACTTACGCAGTTTTTTCACGTCAGTGCTTAGAAGGTTTCTGCTTTCACTTTATACTTAGTCTATGAAAAAGAAGCTGTATACTTTCACTTCATAAGATTTTAAATCAGTATAAATTACACAGTCAGAACAAAGTCTAGTACTTACTGTTAAGAAAAGATGTATATGGAAAGCAAAACAATTACAGGACAACAAAGGCTGTACGTTCTACTGTTCATTATAGCAGTTTCAGATACTAAGTACTTATATTTCTTACCTTGTTTGGCATCTTTCCTTTGAGATCCATGGCAAGTTTCAACATATGATTATTGGTTTTGCCAGGAAACAGTATTTTTCCCGTATAAAGCTCATATAATGTGCAGCCTACAGACCACATATCTATACCATAGTCATAGATTTTTCCTATAACTGAAACAGAGCAATTCCAGTTAATTCCATAAAGGCAGACTTTTATACAATATCACAAAAGCACACAGATGAAAAAATTCTGATTTGTAAACTATATTGGTGCTGCTCCTCTTAGGAATAAAAAGTTACCATAAAAGGAGGATGTAAACCTTTTAGCTTTTAGAGGATCCCTATTTTACAAAGTGAGGTTTTTGCCTAACACCTAAACTGATCAGCTTTAAATTAGCAAAAACCAAGAAGTCAGAACAATACCTCTAAATGAAACATAACTACAACGCATCAGATTGACTTCTCACTGAGCTGATCACCAACATAGACGAAGAGTCACATGAACATGCCTTCAAAGTCTGAATTTTTGACAGCCATCCTATTTCCAGAGTCATGTTTTGCTAAGACTAGAGAATAAATTCAAGTCAAATTTTCATCTGCTAATACTAGCACTTCCTAGTATGTGATAGATGTAGCTAACCCAAAATGTACTTACTGATTTCTGGAGCTCGGTAAAATCTACTAACTAGATAGGGTGTGATGTCGTTATCTGCAACATGTGAAGCTGAGCCAAAATCACAAAGCTTTAGTATTGTTTTAGACTCATTCACCTGAAAGTTAAACATACATATCTATTAGCACTATTTCTGGACAGAATTAATAATAGCACTGTAAAAGTGATGATACATTTAAGTCAGAGAGAGGAAGAACGTAAAGCCTTTAAATTGGAAGTTCCTTCCTCTCTGTATTGTAAGAAAATTGTAAAACTTGCTCAAACTGAAAGTGATAGTTAATGTCTTCAGATCCTACAACATACAAAAAACAAGTCAGTTTCATGTACTTTTCTGGTAACAAAGTATCCTTGGTTGACCCAGATTTCATTCCAGATACTGAAATTTTACAGATTTAGACTTGCAACTCCAATATCCAGAGTATCACTTATAGAACAGCATTATTATTCACATCTCGTGTTTACATAGTAAATTCTACCGCTGTAAGAGTAATAGGAGAACATTTTACATAAATTAAAAATCTGAGTTTGTCACAAGGATGATGTCCAAAAAAACCAAAGGAAACCACTGCATTCCTCTGATGTAGCTCTCATGCCTTATGAGAAAAGAGGCATTAAGGACCTTTCCCCATCATCCCACTCACATAAATGATATACCAATCCAGACTCAAACAACCCACTTCCATTTTGCAGAAAGCAAGTATATCTTTCAACTATTGACGGGAAAATTCTAAATATTTCTCCTGTAAGACACTGTCTTCTTACTTTGGAAAATCTGCTTTCTATAAAGACAGAAGGGTTTGCACGTTTGTTTGAAAAAGAATTTATTTAGATGCTGTGTTGTATTTCTTACTTACTATTTATACCACAATATCAATTTATATCAAAGTGTGAACCCTTAATATTTTCAGTAAATTTGACTTCACCTAAAATAACAGAATGAAATTAATTTCAAATACTTTTACTTTATGCTACAGACCATGCAAAAAAAAGTTTTAATTATTTGTTACTTACCAAAATATTATCTGGTTTAATATCTGCGTGTAGGATATTGCATCTTTTAAGAAGTTTTAAAGCCAGGAACAACTGCTGGCTGTAGGAGCGCACAGCTTTAATGTGGAGTCCAACATCTTTCCCGTATTTCTTCAACACCTCTCGTAAATTCATACTGTTAAGGGAAAGAAAGAATTGGAAAGAGCTTAAAAAAAAAAAAAACCAATAGTGGCCTTGTAAATTCTAAGACAAACTTGAAAAAACCAGTTAGCTTTAAGTATTTTTTCAGAAATGTAGCATCCAACTTAACATACCACTCTGTGAGCTACAGAACTGAAATAAAAAGGCTGGCCAATCAGATCTGTCCTATACGGTGTAATTACTTACTACACTGGACGTAGTTCAGAGGATATTTTTAATCAATATTGATTTGAAAGGATTTATTTGTACATGAACAGCATTTTCTTAACAACTGTAAAGCCTTTGTACTCAATTTCTTCAAAAATAAATGAAAAAGGAAGCACATAAAAGATAAAAAGTTGCTATTTTTTTGGTGAGTTAAGCAACAGATAAAAAGACCATCATTCCACGACAAAAACACAATTGGACATAAATAAGGTACAAGTGTGTAATCAAGAGATAGTGCCGCACAAGACAATAATTTGTTCTACAGCTTATTAATGAAATATAACAGTAATCTCACAAAATTTGCACTCCTTCAGTATATAACTTCTCACCCCAAATATGGCAAAAATTAAAATATGACATACACAGAAAACTTAGGGTATGAACAACTGATGTCTCTAAGAAGGAAAGAGGACTAAGGCAATTAATATATCTGGATCTACCATAAAACAGTATCTACAATTAACCTGTCACAACAGTTTAATTACTTGAACAGAAAGTGAGCATGCAAAGAGCCACTGTAACAATTTTTTTCCTAAGCTGTTACTATATGTGTACTCTTCACAGAATATACAGCATTTCCAGTATCTCTCTGGGAATGCGTTCTTAATACAAACACGTAAAATGAATAATTATGAAAACTAACAAAAATACTGACATACACAAAAAATCATTAAGAGCAGTACTAGCAAGATGAACGATCTTTAACACATTATCTTGCTTCAAATATTTTCCAGGCAGAAAACTCACAACTGCTAAAAATAAATCAGAAATAGTTCAGTAGTCTGTGAATTTGTGCCTACAGACAATTTTTTTTGTTTTGTTTCAAGCTTCCTTGCATTCTTGAATCTTGGCACTAGAACAAGGTATCAAAACAATAGCCAAAGCCAGAAAGGTAAGGAACACTCAGTAGTACTTTACCTTTTACAGAGAACCCCAAACATTTATCATCTTACCTGAGTGGCTCAAATACCAGACAGAGATGTTGTTTGTGGTAGAAATGCCTGAACAACCGTAGACAATGAAACTTGTCATCAGGATCAGCATCATTGAGCTTCTTTAAAAATTCCAGTTCTTTTAGGCCAGTTTTTTGCCTGAAAACAGAGAAATGTGATTATAAAACAAAATCAGTTAAATTCTAATGTTTTTTAAAATCTAAACATTCACTTGTGTAGCTATAATTATTCAGAAATGAGAAGAGCCTAATGTACCACAGCTAAAAAACCAAAATCACAACAGTGGTTTGCTGTCAGTGACTACACACTGGATAAATTTAATTCTTGGATATTCACTGTACCTTTGTAACCTACTTATACTTTCCTCCTCACTCTCAGTTGCATGCAAGGCTGAAACTGCATTTTGTCCTGTGGTATGACAAATTTCAAACAGCACTCACGTGAAAAGTTTCCTTTTTTAAAAAAGTACTTTGCCACACACAACATTATTAAAATAAGATTTAAACTGAACTGACTATAGATTCAATTACACATCCAAGCTTATTACCCATACAGCACACCAAACTAAAATACCTTATCACACTACCTTTTGCCTTTAAAACTTTTCTAGATACTTATTCACGTAACTAAAACAAATCCAGTTATACACACAGTAAGGCAACTTTTAAAACTTCCAAGGTAAAATACATGGAAAAGATTTTCATTTAAGTTGTCACTGACAGAAGAGGACATAATGAATGACTGTATAAATGCTGCAGCAGATGATAAAAACAAATATTGCAGACAAGTCCTCAAATGACACAGGTTTAAGAGATCTCACTTGCTAATGTTCTCTCCTTCTGACAGGCCCCTTTTTTTTTTTTTTTGTATTTCAACAGTGAGAGTTCCATCTCTTTTTATGTATCTTATATACATGCAAATGTTTAGAAAATATACAAAAATAATTAAATGTATGGAGATCTTTTTGTAAGTTGCAGATGATTGACTGGGATCCAACTCATAGCCTACCAACTAGATTTCCTCCATCAAAACAAAATTTTTACAGTCCACAACTCTCATCTCAAAAAACACAGGGCTCGTAATTAGCTGTAAGCGTGTTTCCCGCTATCACGGTTCCCTGCAGTTTTGCAAATGAGAATTGCCTGATGAAAATGCAAGTACCCTTCTTTCTGTGATAGCTGTAAATAAGTGTGGATACATAGTCCTCAAGCGCTTCCCATTATCTGGCTCATATTAGCAGAAAAGGCAGGAATCACAGCTGTAATCTGTTACTTCACTTGAAACAATGGAAGATTCCAATCACATCCATGAAAAACTTCCAACATGTTCCACATGTTTTATTACCATCAAACAAAAAACATTACTTACATAAGTTCATTGTTCCTGATGATTTTCACGGCTACTTCTTGGTTTGCTCTGGCCATGTCCCTGGCTCGCACTACATTACTGAAGACTCCCTGACCAGTGTAACCATAGACATTGTAACGTTTATCTAGAACTTCACCTATATTAACACCTGAGGGATAAAACCAAGCAAAGTCAAGTTATGAGGGATAAACGTAATGGAACTTTTCAAGAAAAATAAACCATTCTCTACCATTACAAAATATGAGTGTAAATAGCAAAACCCTTTAATTTCATGGTGTACAATGTTTTATATCACCTAGCTTTGTGGAAATTATGGGGAACAAAGGGTGATTCTCTAAGTCTGGAGTCCTTTCAAAACTGAGGTTAAAACCTGCACGCTCGTTTCATCCATTACATTACACACAGAGAGTACTCCGGGATACATCTACATTAGAACAACATTTCAGTAATTTTATACATGAGGATCTTCTCCACACAGCACCCTCACTCCGCCTGTCCTTGCTGATAAACAAACACAACTTACGGTAATAGCCTTCTGCATCTGTCCAGTTATCCCTGAGATTGGGGTTTTCTTTGAAGTCTTTTCCAAAACCAGCAGCCCTTAGACGGGCACTCTGAAATAAAAATAAAAGTAACAGCTTTGCTTGTGTGCTCTGTATTTTTCCTTGACGTTTACTTACCAAAGCCCTTTTTCCCTACTGAATCACTTTCTCTCAACAATACGAACACACTTACCTTGCAGGAGAGAGAAACAAATTAACGTTATTTACATACCAGTATGTAAAGACTGATGCAAGGAAAGAGGGATTGGCTCAACCAACAGAACTATTATTAAACATAAATGGGCATAACAAAATTGAAACATAAAAGTTTCAATTAATACCCACAAGGAATTTATACATGTCACATTAGAATGCACATTTTGGACTATCTAAGTAAGACTTTTTATTCACAGTAAGTTTATAGTAAAAAAGTTCAGCAATTTGCATGGAAAACACAACTGTATGAATTTCTGTTCATTACACACCACTTGTTTCATACTATTATACACAAAACCATACCACTTCTACAACACGTCTACTGCTGCTGCTATCTCTTAACAGACTGGGCAATATTTTATCACAAATTCAAAACTATGAGTAGTAAATTCTGTCTTCAGTTGAACAACAGTTTCTGGAAGGGGGAGCTGCTCACTTACAAGCCATATAAATCCCCACTTGTAACTTCTGAACTTTTAAAAATGCACCCTCACACACATACTACCCTTCCAGTGTTCATCTTTTTCCAGGTCAGAGGGATACCAGTGTTATGAGAGTAAGACCACAGCAGCCTATGTTATATCTGCCATAAAAATTCTCCAGTTAATTTTGGTTTAAGTTAAGAAGAAAGTTTTTGTCTTGTCTTATTTCTCAGTGTTGTGCATCAGCAACAATGCAGAGGATTTATAGAGAATGGCATATAAAGTCTCAAAACTAGTCACTGGACTGCCAATATCTGAAGGTCACTGCAGCACATTTAGAGAAAAGCTAATGAAATAGTGTTAAAGTAAAACTAGGAAATGTATCTCTTCATACCAAAAAATCTCCAAACAAAACACCAGATTACTCCAACCAATTACTCCAGATTACTCCAACACCAGATTACTCCAACTCATCAGCCAATTATAGTATTTTACATATTTTTTTAATTAACCATACATGAACCTCTGGAAAAAGCTCACATTTAGAACACTGCAACATGTTAACGTTAATAAAAAGCTGAACGTATAAACAGATTCATGTTTTTACTATGTACCATTGTATTCAAACAGCTGGTGAATTCCCCAACTGCTTACTCTGGTAAAATTGTCACTAATTTCATCAGGTTTTACTTCACTGAAATACTAATTAAGAACCACTCTGCCTGCCTTGGTTGACCAAAAGATTAAGAACATACAAGTCACTTAGCAGCATGTGCTTTTACAAATCAAAGTTCTCACAACCCTCAATTGACAGTGACACTAACAAAAATCAAGCAGAAAGAAAACCATACATTTCATCTCCAAGAGTTACCTACATCAAAGTATGCAGCGAACATATCATCTGATTCTGTGAACATATCGGGAGCTAGCAGCTTCTTCTGAGATGAACCTTAAAATAAAATTTAGATTACTCAACACGAAAAAAAGTCAAATCACAACTCTGTTGCCAGTATAATTTGGCACTTGGTATCTTTACAATGTAGTCTAAGATAAGTATATTGGCAAACAGGTAGCTCTACTAATGTTTCCAGCAAATGCCATTTCACATATTTCACATTCTAGAATATAAAACTCACACTAGTTAAGTTCTTCAAACCATTCACAAATTTGTATCTCCTTGAAAAACTACGTATAATAGCTTTCAAGTAAGCACAGCAGAAAGAAAAACGACATACTTGCGTGCTCCCTAAAATAATGACTATGTATATATATACGTATAAAAAGAAGTATAAAACGACTATGTGTATATATAAAAAAATACAGTCATGTTTTCCATATACAAGTTCAGGCTTTTCTGCTAATCATGAGATATTTTACTAAAACCCAAAGTTGTAAAGCCCAGAAATTCCTTCTTTAGAAAATGTTTTCTCCAATCCTACCAAAAAGGACCTGGCATGTAGCTTTTTGTCAAACACAGTGTTTCCTACTGTGTTAAAGAGAAACATTTTTGTTATGGGCAAAATTTGTTATTATCCCTTTCTCACCTTTTAATCATCTTTAAATCCCAAAGATATTTTACTTGGTTGGTAAGATAAAAGCAAAGAAATATAAATTAAGTACACATTAGTAAAAGCAAGCAAATTTAAAACTATTTCATTCATGCACACATTATGGAAGCCCTTCATGAACATGATAAATTGGAGACTTTCCCTTCACTACACAATGGAGAAAAATAAACTGCTAATTCAGCTCAGAAGCTTCAGGCCTCGTGATGCAGACAGCCAACCCCTTCCATACCAAATAACTAGACTGAAATCTGACAGCATAAAAAATTATCCAGCATGCAGATACCACTGTTTCAAGGTACAGATCTGTCACCTGACACTTGTGGTGATGCAGTTTACACCACTGTTTTGAGCTACAGACCCATCCAGAAACTTCCCCAAATTTTCCTTTTAGTTCCAGTTACCTGCACTGGGCTACAATGAGTTATTGAATAGTTTCTTAGCAACTTACTACTCTGGCCCTATAAGAGGTCAGGAGAGAAATAAAAAATTACTCTTGCAGAGCAAAATAACCCACTGGTTTCAGCTGTAGTTACAGCCACCTCCAACCCAGGATCCTACAACCCAGATGTGAGTGTAACTGCCCTGGTTTTAAAAACCTTTTCCACATGTCTATGTGGAAAATACCTATGTAGTTAAGACTTGTATTTTCATATGCCTTAATAGACAAAATTAGAGAGCAGTACATGCTTTGACAAAATAGGAAAAACACACTGTCTGTTAGACACAATAAGTCTGAACTTGCGGTATGCAAAGAAAGCGCTAAAACAGCTCTTTTCACCAATGTCGCAGGAGAACCATCTGAAAACACACAGCTCAAGGGAACACCAGGATAAACTACAAAGCAGTACAGCAGTCCCAAAGAGTTGCAGCTTTGTTACTTTGAAGAGAAGCATCCACTAGAGACAGCATATTTAAGCCCCAAGGATATGTGTGGTGCAGGACATGAAATACAAGCTAACTGCAACTCTCCCTTGGAGGGGCTGGGCAGGCTCCACAGCCCTCGTTATAAACAGTACTATTGCAATTAAACTGTAGAGAGAAAACAAAGCAGCTTAAACTAGCTCAAGTATGGCCACACAGCAACTACACACACCTCTGACTACTTGGAAGATGTACAGTAATCCACTTTCAAAAGATAAAAAAAGCAGCAGACTTTCAATACTACAGGGTGCGTTGGGAGATGTTCTGTGTTCCTTTTGCTGCAGCTGGCACAATGCAGGTTTTATATCAAAATTTATTTCATGTCAACATTGCTGTACAATGGAGTACATGAAGGGGGGAAGAGAAAGAAAATACCCATTTCAGCAATTAGCTATGCTGCTAAAATGGACTTACTAGCAACGACCCTCAAAAGCTTTAATCATTCTAAATTACTACAGACCCACCTATATTCTTCTGTCGCAGTGGCTTTGACCAAAAAAAGCTATAAAAGGAGCATAATTTCCAACCCACACAAAATGAAGTCTAGGAAGGACTATACTAAGCTTCTAAGGAAACAACATGCCTAAGTGAAAAGAAAAATTTGGAAGGGTAAGTCTTAACCATACAGACAGACATTGTTATTTGCTCTTCCAAATGTAGAGAACAAATTGTGTTAAGAGTTGAGAAATACAGAGAACATGTTCCACTCATATTATCCTTTCTAATGAGGAATGTTTATTTTAATGCTATGTTTTAAGTACCATAATCTTAGTTGTCAGGGGTTTTTTCTTTCCTTTTGTATAGAATTTTTTCCCATTAAGTTGCTAATGAACTCCTAAGTATTGGCTACTTAAGAAAAACAAAGGACTGTGGGAGGAGAAGAGCTGATAAAAGGCAGGGGTGGGGGCAGCACCAGGAGAGCTGAAGCTGCGCTTCAGAGGGGAACAGGAGGAGCTGCTCTGCCTTTTTGGGGAGAGAGGAGTCTCTGCTGCTGGACCCTTTTCACGTGGAGCTGTTTCTTCTGCCGTGAGTGAACCCCTGCTTTGAACTGAGACCTATTTTACCATCTGCTCAGGGGGCCCGGGATCCTGAGCCAGCCTCTCCTTGCCAGGCTAGGAGCCGGGCTGTTGCCCCTCCCCTGCCCCCCACGGCTCTATCGGTACTGCTCTGGGTTTCACTGCGCTGCAGCCCCGCTTCCCCTGCCTACCGAGATGTCCTACTGTCCCAGTTTGCTGTTTTCTGAGAGTTCTGCTGGGGCACCGGGACCAACAGCGTTCCTGAAGCAAAGCCTGCCTGTCCTCCACCCCTTCCCCTCCCAGCCGTGCCCCGTGTCTGCTGGAGCTCGCGCCACAGCGCCCCCTGCAGCCGCGGGGGAATCATCACACCTGCCCTGCCCACCCAGCGCCACCAGCGCCCCCTGCCGGCTGTGACCATCACTGCACCCAAGGGGACGGTGCCTGCAGGCCCACAGGGCTGGGACCGGGTTCCTGGTTCTGTTTGTTGTTAATGCCATAAGAGTTGTTGTTTGTTCACTTTATTATAAATACTAGTAAAGAACTGTTATTCCTATATCCTCACCTGAGAGCCTTTTAATTTCAAAATTACAATAATTCGGAGGGAAGGGGTTCACATTCTCCATTCCAAGGGAGGCTCCTGCCTTCCTTAGCACACACCTGTCCTTCAAACCAGGACATTAGTGAAAACATTCACAAGTTCCAACCAAAAAGTTAATCAAGTCTGGAAGTATGTAAGTAAACTAAGCTTTCATAAATTGCATTAGAGAGATTTCTTACCGTTGTTCTGTTCAACTGTCATGAGGTTGTGCTTGGCTTTCACTGATGCCTCAAATGTGTCCACATTTTCCCGTTCATACTCCTTAACATCAGCTGCAACTCTTTCTAGGATGTCGTCAGGAGAATTTGAACGACTACGTGTACTACTTTGAGGGCTGCTTGGTTCAGATGGTACAGATATGTTACTGTCTTCTGTCTGGCCTTTGTATTTCTAAAAAGAAATTTAGTTTTTAATCTCATTGTCACACCTTATTACCATTTAAATATTTTCATATCCATCCTTTCAATGGTTTAAGCTTTCAACTGAAACTTTAATCTTTGCTTTCATAATGACATACGTCTCTAAAGACGACAGATTATTTTCAGAATGGGATACAACTTCTGAAAATTCATTTTGTCACAATGCACCACAGCGCAGACTGTAAGACTGAAACAGTCATGTGTGTTCCTTATGTCTTCGTATTTCTGTAAAAAGCGATTATTATTTAATATTAGTTATTTGGTTATGCACAAGAAAATGTCCGCAGCAATGGATTTATTACTAAACCATCCTGGCAAACAAACACTGAAATACAGTCTTTGAGGAAAAATTAATTATTTTATATCCTATGTTCTAGAATATGTCACAGTTTTATTAGTGTTATGGTACAGAAAAGTAGCTTTTAGATTCAGGTTTTTTTACGTGAACTGGAAATCCCATTTATTCATTCATTTGTGTTGAAAAATTTCAAAAGCATTAAAAAACTTCAAACAACATCTTCACAATTTTTGTTACCCTTAAGTACTATGAAATGACACAATCTCATTTTCTATCCCAAAAGGTAGAAATTGAGATGAAGAAATGCTGCTACCATTCAGTTGTCAAGGTTGAACTATTCAATAATACAAGCAGACGTTTTCCATTTAGGGAATTCTGCTCTGCAACTTGCTTCCTGCCTGCACCAACATCAGGTGTAACAAGTCTTTAATCAGAATTTATATGGTCTGGCTTAGTCACAGCTCTGAAGGATTTTACAATGGGCTTTGCATAAAACTCAAATCATGAGCAGTACTTTTAGTGCTATTTAAACTAAGCGGTACATTAAAGCCAGTGATTTTGTACCTGATACTAAATAAACATGCTACAGCATCTTGCTTGCTATGTTCTAATTGTGTGCCAAATCTCACCTTTGAACAGAGATACCTGACTTGCACTGTACAATGACACCCCCTTTGGCCACAGTTCCTTTCAGGGGTCTCGATCACACATTACATCTGTGATTACTGTTACCTTGTCATCTGGAGTAAGAAGTTCATGGGAACCCACATGTGCATGAATACATTATCTGCTTTCAGGGAGGAGCCCATGACAGTGGTTTTACAAAATTTGAAAATTGACATGGACAACTTCTACTTGAAACAAACTGACCAGTTAGATTAATCGATGTGTAACTTATTGTTACACTGATATTATTATATCAATGACACAGCCACGGAGAAAACCTGCAGATGAAGATAACTGAAGAACATTTTTAACATGTCTTAAGAGCATCAGAGAACATTTAACTGTAGCAAAAAATGACTCACAGAAGAGTCACTTCAGTTTGAAAGCAATGAGATGACAATAGAACTGCAGAGTTTAAGAGAGACTACTAACATTTACAATGAACTGGAAAAATACAGCAATAGGAATCACTATTGTAATGCAGCAATAGGCAGAGCTTTCCTTTACCCTGACATTTTACACTAAAAACACAGAATTAGTTCCTGTAACCATGTACCTGAACAATTGCTTGCCGCTGTAATCTCCTCTGTCTTATCTCTGCTTCTTCATCCTCTTCCTCCAAATCAAAGTCTTCAAGGCTACAAAAACATGATTTTTTAATATAATTGCATAAACATATAATTATCTACTGAATTTTACCAAGTGCAGTTACTTGGCATATAAAGCACAGAATATATTAAACAATAGATGTTCAAGTGACTCAGAAAGCAATGATGTATTAAATCCCACTGCATATATTTACATTTTCTTACAAAGAAAATTTATCTCTTGGTATCTCATTGGGACTTCCTGTATTCCATTTTTAATTGCAAACAATTAACAGCCCTCTTCTAAAAGACAACAGCCAAACAAAGAAACCTTGTTCCTTTTTACTGCAGCATCATTTTTCCTTAATAATTTGATTAAGAATGCATACTCTTGCACAATTGAATAAGCAGATGTTTAGGAAATATAAACACAATTTGCAGACAGCAGTTAATCCTTTCAGCTATTAAAAGTTCTTCCTCAAGCAGTAAGGTTTAGTAATCAGATCAAAAGTTTTCACAAGATACTGATCAAGCTGAATTTAAAAACCTAATGATATATGTTTGCCTCAGGTCTGCCCACCAGCCAACAGGTCTTGGTATTTTTTGCAAATTCCAAAGTTTTTCAGATTTGCACAACACTAATTTGACAAGATTGCAAGTACAATTGTGGTTTTAGGTGACAACTCAAAAACTACACCATGAAGATAAATGTTAGTTCATTCTTGGTATCAGTGGAAC
The DNA here is from genome assembly GCA_013390045.1 of Picathartes gymnocephalus. NCBI lineage: Eukaryota > Metazoa > Chordata > Aves > Passeriformes > Picathartidae > Picathartes > Picathartes gymnocephalus. Next base: position 35,158 of record WEKY01025417.1, on the reverse strand, counting down.
TGTAGGTGTTAAATAATCAGTGCAAGTTAGAAATATATTCTTACTTTTCATCAGATGAAGACTCCTGTTCAGCTTTCATGCCCTCAGAAAGACTACCTTTAAATTTGTCTTCTTTAACTTTGCTTCTGCTCCTACGTCTGTGGCCACCACGTGACCTGGACCTCCTTCGAAGGCGAGATCTACTTCTCCGGCCTCTATCCCTGTTTGATAAGAACAAGAGATTTGGATTTTGGGGGGTTCTTTTTGGTTTTTTTTAAGAAAAGAAGGAAAATCTTCTCAGACAACATAAAAATACGCAATGATTCCAAGTAATAAAACCATCTAATTTATGGAGGACAAAACGAATTTAACAGTACTAGCACATATTAACACGGACAAAAAAAATAGCATCGCCTTTTTACATGAGATAGCAATCCTTATTCTTCCTGTAGTATCTTACAAAATACACTTAAAAACACAGAGTGTCTTTACCTCCTCCGAGGAGATCTACTCCGCCTTCTGGGAGATCGGCTACGCCGCAGGGGCGTTCGAGACCTCCTCCTAATGGGGGACCGAGACCTCCTCCTGGATGGGGACCACCTGCTGGGGGGACTGACATCCTTTGATCTCTCACGTCGAGACAAAATGTCATCCCTGGTCCGTGTTCTTAAAACAGAGGAAGAGAGTGGTAGTAAAAATCAGGAGCAAGCTGAAAACAAAAAAATCCGTTCCCTCTAAAAACTCACTTGAAAAATCTTACTGCAGGTGAGGGACCACCAGATGGGGTTCTGAGGGAGGGATGGATAAGTAGGCTGCAGAGCTGGCTGCCCTTCCTGCATGTCTCTCCCCACCCTGGGAAGTGTGTGCCCATACAAAGATCTAGTTCAGGACAAGTCTGGAAACAGCTTGTTAATTACTACCACGAAGCTAAGAGAGGTTTTAAAGCAAACCCTGTGTTTAGGTCTTATATAAATAGTGGCCTATTTTCATGTTTACCAGAAACAGTACTGAAACAATATATAAACCCCAAAATCTTATTCTTGAGAATTATTTCACCAACTCCCCACCATGGTATTGAAATTTAGGCTTAGGATCATGCTACTTCACAGTAGTGACAATAACGTCTGTTTCAATCTGGGCACTGCAACTGCATAGCTTCAACATTTCACACATTCTGAAACAGCAGATGAAAACTAGAATTCTTGATTAAAATGTAAACTAACCCTTCTCAAATTAAAAAAAATAATTCAAGTCTGATACTATATACACTATACAAAATTTGTTTGTTCTGGTCTATACAAATTCACAAATTATTCAAGAAAAAAATCCTTGATGAAACTACTACATTAAAAAGCTTAACTTTCATGACAGCAAGAGTTCAATCAAAAATTGGAAAGAATATAAATTAAAAATTTAACAACTATTCTAATGAGGCTGCATTAGAAATTGGAAAATAGTTTCACACTATTCCAAAGGAAATGTTGCTAGTCTACTTTGTTCCTGCTTATTTTTGATTTTTTTTAAATCAAGTTGGAACAACTTATAACAGGTGTTATATCTCATCAATGAACAAAATATATTGAGTCTGAAAGACTAATTCCACCCATTCTGTGATTTTTTTCATTTGTTTTGAGACTGCTACATCGGTTTCAGTTACCTTAACTACAGACAATGACCAGACATACAGAACTGATGCAAAATAGCAAAGAGTGAGGCAAAAGGAAAATGTATACATGTGCAGGGTATTGGCAGCTTCTACAAGAAATTACTGTACTCAAATGTTGGAGTAGGCTGATACCTTTAGCCCAATTAATTTTTATTATGTTCTTGTGAACAATATTACATAAAAAGGCACAGGATGAAGAGAGCTAGTTACAGGCTTCCTGACTAACAGAGTGGTTGTACTGCCAAAACCCAATCAAAATATGTTCCAAAAATAAATTAGTTCAGAGATCACAGGGATGAAATAAAAAGTAGAAGCTGATTAAGAATTCATAGTAACATCACATAAGGAGTAACTGCAGTCAAAGACCTGAGAAGTGTCTTACAAGTTTAGAACAAACCTGAAAAATGAAATTACTGGTTTGTTTTTGGTTTTTTTTGTTAAATCTGTTCATTAAAACTCCTGGAATTCTCTGGCAGTTTGAGTAATTACAAGTAGTTAAAACTTGAACACAGGTGGAATTAGTTCAGATGTCTTACAAGGAAAGATTATTCCTGCTGATCTGCAAACACCTCTAGCAGAAAATATTTTAGTGATCCCCCACGCACATGCTGCTCACCACGCAGTTACAGAAGTATGGATTTGACAGCAAAATTCTAGACACACGCATCACTTGAAATAAGTGTCTAGACAACCAATTCAAACTGGCTGTAATGCAAGCTGTCAATAAAAATGAAAACTGAAAGATGCAAAATGCTACAGAGGAAAAGTCAACTACTATGCCAGAAAAACTTGGTGGTTGGGCCAACACATTCCTGATTCACCAGAAAGCAGCCAGATAAACTGGAAGCATTTACAGTACTTGCTTGATTGGGTTAAAACCACTGGGGCCATTCTCCAAAGTACCCAAAGATACCCCACGCCTGAAACCAGAGTAACTTTCAGTGATTCAGGCTGAAACTTCCACGTTTTAGGTGCCTATTTACTAAGCTTTGTGGTTCCAATTCGTTTTAAATTCATACTTCTTTGTTCTTAGTTCTCAGACTGGGTGAAGTTAAACCCCCTGACACAAAGTTTTAAATTATTTATTATCCAGTGCTGAACTCTTCTTCCTCTTAAACTTCTTACAGCTAATGAACTAACTTACAAAAATGTGTACACTTACATTGTTCTCTTCTTGGAAACTCACCACCCAGGCATTATTAGCTTTCAAATTTCAAGGTAACTCCTTTCATAGGCTAAATTTGTCTTTTTAAAAAAATGCCAAGACTACAACAATACATTAAATAGACTTCTATCCTTCTCCTTTAAGTGTATGCAAAAATATGGTAATTATATATGGCAGTCCAATAACAAAGCAACACTACCGCTAGCAAATGAAAAAATCCACAATATTTTAAAGAAACAGAAGAGACTCTGAGAAGGACATCTTGATATAAAAATTTGCTTACATTCACATACACTGACTCTATCTATCATTAGGGCTTTTTTTGAGTGGAAAGGGGCTAATTACCCACTTTTAACCAACACTAATATGTAACACTGGAGAGGATTCTTACTCCACAGAAATTTCAGAAAGCAACAGAACTACTGACAAAGAAACAAAATAGAAGCCAAATTCTGAATCCAACCAGCAATAAAAAGGAGAACATAGTTACAAAACTTGTTCCCAGCAATGGTGTGAGCACCAAACAACTTAGCATTTTAACAACCACAAGATGAATTTGCATATCTGACAGCTGGGAGGAATAGTTTTTTAAAAAAACTGAATACATGCAAAGTAAGTTCATGATATAATGTACAGTCTGATTACCTTGTTTAATACCTATTTTCTGAATAAAACGAGGAGACAAACACCAAACTAGAAGATAGTTCATCCTGTAATGCATTTTTGTGATGGCTCACAACATCTTTAAGTTACCTGGGAGAAGAAAGACGCCTCCTTTCTGATTCTCTTCTCTTCCTTTCTGCAGATCTACTCCTCACTCTTCTAACCGGAGACCGTGTTCGAGAGGGGGATCTACTCTGTTTAGATCTACGATCGTTAAAGAGAGGGGATCTGCTTCTTCTTGACTTTTCACGTTGTTTGGGAGACAAGCTTCTTCCTTTTGGGCTACGGCCAGGTCGTCTAGGAGATCTGTTTTCTTTCCCTGAAGAAGCATCTTTAGAAGGAGATTTAATTGGCTTTTTCTCTTTGTCAGTCTCTGATCTCCTAGGTTTTCTATCTTTGGACCGTGATCTTCTATCTTTGGATTTGCTTCTTAGTTCTGCTGGAGATTTAGATTTTCTACCACGATCTCTGCTTTTGTTTTCATTTACAACTGGAGACTTTCTGCGGTCTCTTGATTTACTTTTATCATCAGCCTTATTTCTGTCCTCTGGAGGAGACTTAGACTTTCTGTTTTTCTCCTGAGATCTCCTCTTAAGTATTGGAGACCTAGATTTTCTTGTCTGATCTTGAGACTTACTTCTCTTATAAGGGCTCTTGGATTTCCTCCTTTCTTTTGACTTGCTTCTAGTAGTCTTCTCTTTGACTCCATCAACTCCTGCCTTAGCTTTCTTTTTGTCAGATCTGTGCCTAGTCCTTTCTTTTGATTCACTCTTACTTGCTTTCTTGGAACTAGTTTTATTGTCCACAGGTTCTAATTTCCCCTTAGTATTTGACTTTGTTGTAGGTCTTGTTCCATTTCGTGCTTTTTCATTAATCTCCCCCTCTTCTTCAGATCCTGACTCATAACCTTGTAATATTAATCCCATCCCAGACTGGACTTTTCCTTCCATTAATTCATTTTCAAGTTCAGCTTTCAGCAATGCTCTTTGTTTCTCTAAGTCTTCCAGAGGAGCCAAAAAATCAATTTTAGTTCTTTTAGCTGGTCCATCTTCTTTGTCAGAGGCATCAGCCACCTCTTTCCATTTATGTTTCTTATGTTTGTGTCTGTGTTTATGTTTTTTGTCCTTATCATCTTCTGAAGAATGTTTATGTTTCTTGTGTTTACTTCGGTGTTTGTGTTTCTTTTTTTTGTGTCGGCTGTGCTTGTTCTGAGGTTGGTCTGCCTCTGATACCTCCCCATTTTCTTCATTCACACTTTTCTCGGATGCCTCAGCATCCTCAACCCTGCAAAAAATAAGAGATCAGTATTATAAACTCACTGTAGTCCTTTATCTCATGTTAAGTAGACAGCCTTTTATAACAGAAACTAACTGGCATTTATTCACCTACCTTTGGGAGAATTAAAAATGTAACACTAATTTAAGCAAGTTATAACAGCAGACACATTTCCTCAGCAACAGACAGCTAAAGCTGCAGAAAGAAACAGTACGGAAGGAACAGACAGCAAATGCACTGACAAAACAAAATGTGTGGATGGAATCAATGCTTACACCTTTACATTCAGTTCTGACCTATCTGTTAATAGCATACAACAGTGCTGAATATTTAATTGTCAGTCCATCATCATCTATGTCACCTTCTGCTCTGCTCCAATGTCTACCCCAAGCTATGCCTTTTAGAAGTATTTTCAAGTGGCAAGAAACAGTTGCTCCAAAGATCAAAATTTATTTCAAGGTGTGATGCTGACCACCTAATGAAATCTTCTTGCCAAATCTCAGGCAGAGCTAACTCTCTTAGTTGCAATTTTTTTCTGTAAGTGTACACACCTGTTAGAAAATCAAGAAAAGTTCTTACATATTTATAATTATTTATGCAATACAGGGAACACTATTGAGGGACAAGATAAATTAACGAAGTCTAATTTCAGAGCAGCTTTCTGATAGTATACAGCAGACTAGCAGCTTCAAAAAGTCGTAAAATCTTGACACTTGTAAAATGCCATTGACCGAAACAACTGAAAATAAGTCTACAACAGGTTATTAAAATAATAATATACAGTGTTTCTTCTAAAAAGCATATTTTCAATTAACTATAATTTCTTCAAATAGTAACTTCAAGAAATACAAAATTCAGTCCTGATGTTACTCATTCCCTTGTATTATCTTCCATAGACACAGAAACTGGCTTAACAACAGGGGTTTTTGACAATGTTTAGCAAGTACCTTCTGATCTCCTTCAGAAGATCAACTAAGTTACTGTGTGTGGTAATACAGACATTTGCCTTTCAAAAATATTACAGGTGCCAGAGCTCACCTTTCTACAAATTCACCTTATCTAAACTACAGTTTGGGAATTTACTAGTTACCACTTTAATAACATAGCTCTTTACTGTATCCCAAGTCTCATCAGGTAAAAAGACATCCCCCAAACAGGACAGTCAGGAGGAGAGTGTAAAATCGTTAAAACTTTAGTGCTATGAAGTGATGAACTTCCAAAAGGACCAAACTGCTTGAGTTAAAAATATAAAATATTCAGAGACTTAATTCAGAATGCCATTTGTCTTTTATGTTTTTATTACTACTTCTGCTTACTCGAGGCATACAGAAAGGTGTTTTTCTTAATTGCTACCTTCTGACACTCCACCATTATGATAAGAGAATACCACAACAAAAGAGGAAAAACTGGCTTTAAAAGAGCTTATTTTTTATCTTGTGCTTGGCATAAAAAAAAAAAAAAAGAAAAATTATTAAATGCAAAACTTCTTCAACTTGGTTTTACCATCCTGAGCAAGTCTATCTGTGACAGACATGGGGAAATGCCACACGGAGAATTTTAAGGGAGCTATGTGCCTTTCAAAATTTCTTTTAGTTAGATCCAGGATGCTGTGTAAGCCCCCAGCTAACACATTAAAGGTACATCGAGACATTATAAAAATATTAAAGACAATACAAATCACATCTGTTCAAGCTTTTCCACATAAGTCTTCCTTCTCTTAATAGCAGAAAGTGACACCAAAATCTTTAAGGAAGGTATTTTGTTATTGTATGTATTCTGAAGTTATGTAATAACCTCATCTTCAATTCTGGAAAAGCCAGCTGGCAGCTAAGGTGCCACATGAGACACATCACCCCAGCAGTATCTCGGGCCACTACAGGCTGCCAATACAACTGCCAGCTGTCTTTGTAACTCAACAATAAAATTAGGTTCATTAATACGCAAGAAACAGTTTAAATTTTCCTCACGTACAGGGATACATTTATTTCAAGTAATTTCATTAAACTGTGGATAAACTTTTACTTCAGTTAAATGCTTCAGAGGTATAATGACGTGGATGAAAAAACCTTTTAAGAATATTTTAGAAGGTGATGAGGCATGTCTACATGTTTAGGTGCTAATGGCTTTAAATAGAGAGGAACTGTGGCATCAACTTGCTATAGCCTTACTTTTTCCTATTTTTGAATCCAAAGAGAATCATTACAGGAAGTTCATAAGGATGTGCAAAGTGATTTCACCCATCTTTTCCTTCATAAAGGTTCCTATCATCAGCTTCTCTCTCATTACTTAACTTTCTCTCTACAATACTAAAGCTCTTCTTCACGTGCATGTGTTTCACATGGCTCACATGTACTCCCACTGCTTTTCCTCACCTGTTTTCTACTCCCAGGATTAACAATAAAATCAAGCCTCAAATCAAAACTTTTTAAGGCAGAAAAAATTACAGGAAGCAGTTTATATGGCTAAAATCTTAATGTTCGGAAGAGGAGAGATAGAGTAAGCATTAGATCGTTAACTCCCGGAAAAATTTCCACAAGATTGTGTTCACGAGCTCCTGAGCGTGGACAAACCCAAACCCCACGGCACTAACCGGCGTGCCAGGAAAATGCACGCCCGGGAGTCCCGTTCCGACGGGGAGGCGGCAGCTCGGTCTTCGCTTCCCAACGGGAGCCGGGACTTGCCAGTCATTTCGAGGGCTGGAAGGAGGGGCTGGCGGCAACAAATCACTTTCTGCTTCCACCAGCACGGGCACTTTCCATACCGCGAGAGCGGCCGGGGCCCGGGGGAAGGAGGGCGGGAGGAGGGCTCGCCGCAGGGCGGGCAGCGGCTCGGCGGCCCCGGGGCAGCCCCGCGGCACCCGCTGGCCCGGAGCCGCCCGGCCCCACTGGGACAGGGTGTGTGGGGGTGGGTGTGTGTACGTTTGAGTACCGGGGAGGATCCCGGGGAGCGCCGGCCCGGATCGGCCTCAGGGATGCCCGAGTCCTGCGCGCCCGGGCGGGCAGCGGCCTCCCAGCCACGCGGAGGATGTGCATCCCTCCCCCGCGTCCCTCTGTCCCACGTCCCCCGCGCCAGCGGCAATCCCGG
>WEKY01025417.1:0-27243 GCA_013390045.1 Picathartes gymnocephalus | reverse complement strand
GCCCGCCGCCGCTTCCCTTCTCTTCCCTCCCCCCCTCCCCCCGCGCGGCCAGCCCGAATCCACGGGCGGATCCAGCGCCCCGGGCCCCGCCAGGCCGCCTCGCCGCGGGGCCAGCGGCGCCTACAGCAACCCGTCTCACCCGGAGCGGCCGCCTTCCCTCATCCTCCTCTCCTTACCCCCTCCTCCTCCTCCCTCCTCGCCACTTCCACCTGGGCCGCTTCCCGTCGTCCCCGTCCCGTGTGTGTGTCCCCCCCGCCTCCCCAATCCCCTCGCCCGCGCTTGTCCCTCCACCTCCCTTCTCCTCCTCCCCAGGGCTCCAAGGCGAGGAGCCTCCCCCCTCCAGCCGGTCCTTACTCGGGCGCTCGCTGCTCAGGCTCGGCCGCGGCGGCCATTTTGAACTTCCGAACTCCTTCGCTGCTGCCGCCGCCGCCGCTGGGAGGGGGCGGGGGAGACGCGGGGCCGGAAGTGAACCCCGCGCGCGGGGCCGGGAGCGCGCCGGAGGCTCCGCCCCCCCCGGGGGGGCCGAGAGGGGAAGGCGGCGGCGGGAGTGGATCCGGCCGGGAGTCAGCGGGTTTGCGTGAGGTATTGGGAGGGAGCTCTTCGCCGTGAGGGCCCTCAGGCACCGAAACAGGTTGCCCAGAGAAGCTGTGGATGCCCAATCCTTGGGAGCGTTCAAGTCTGGCTTGGCTGGAACTCTGAGCAGCCTGGTCCAGTGGAAAGGTGCCCCTGCCCATGGCAGGGGGTTGGAACTGGGTGATCTTTAGCGTCCCTTCCAACCCAAATCGGTATGTGGTTCTGTGATCCTGTTGAAAGGCGTTACTCGGCTTAATTTGCCTTTCCAGGCTCGGCCTGGCTGTGCCGGGCTGCAGGGAAAGGGTCAGTGGGGTTTGGGGAAGGGTCGCGGGGCTGTGTCTGAATGCGCTGTGGTGGCTCCTGGAAGGTGCAGGTTTCTCACCAGCGTTCTCGCCTTTTAAAACGAGTATTACATTTTAGATCACTGCTGCCTGTCTCCCAACAGGAGCTGTTACAAACTTTAACACAGAACTGCCGTAACGTTGCTAACCTGTATTTCATTTTTAATTTCAACAGGTGATTTGAGCAGTCGTTTATGGCACCATTTTTCTCATGCACGACCCTCTCCTCTATCAGATAGTCGTAAAATCTGCGAACATCCCTGGAACTGGAATCTGAAGCTGAATGATGTTGCTCCCCAGACTTTGGATACGGCACTTAAAATCATGAAGTGGATTTTAAATCTTTTATTTTTTGTCTTTTCACAGATTCACAGAATATTCTGAGTTGGAAGGGATCCACAAGGATCCTCGAGTCCAACTCTTAAGTAAATGGCCCATGTGGGGATTGCACTTTCCACCTTGATGTTACCAGCACCATGTTCTAACCAACTGCAGCTACAGAAAATTAACAAAATACTGATGTGTTCTGTCAATGAACCTGTACATCACCATGGGGACATTACAACATCCTGGATGTATGCTGTTCTCCTTGAGGATTGTGAAGCCCAGATTGCCCTGTCTGGTGGAAATATTTCTGGTGGAGAAATGTAGGTGCAAGCTCTGCCAGTTCACAAGCAGGATCAAAAGTAAAATCAGAATACACCTGGCTCAAATGCGTGAAACAGATACGGCATGTCGAATTTCAGGCTGCCCTAAAATGGACCAAGGTAAAAATGAGTTATGTAGCATTGGAGATGAAAAGAATGAAAACAAAGTAAATCTTGCAAAAATTACTGTCTTGCTGCCTGTGTGTCAGATACCTCAAAATAAGAGTCCTTGCTTTCCTGACATGAACCCAAGCGTAATCCTCATGCCTCTCACTCCTGTGACATTAACAGCTTATTTGGAGAAATTGCAGCTTATTTCAGCTTGAGAAACCCTACAGTGCTGACTTCTCTTCCATATTCCAAGAGAAAGGACAGATAAGCCCAGTTTATGCCTCTTAGCATCTGTCACATTTCCAGTGTTAGAACCCAGACATTCCCTGAGGAGATGAAAACCCTTAAAGCTCAATCAAGGTGTAAACATCACAGGAAAATCAGTTGAAAGCTGCGTGTAAAGGTTCAGCTCACCCTGTGGAAGATGCTTGTGCCTTAATGCTGGGTTCTGAGAGAAGGCAGCATTTCTATAATGTGTGGAATGTAGCACTAGAGTCAAAAGATGCTGAGAAAATCCATTTAGAAAGTCGTGATATGGATCATGGCTTTAACTGTGTTTATTGTCACATGACTGAGTAGATCTTAATGAAAAATCATTGAAAATCACACATGTGGATAAAAGAAGCCTACCAGTGCTTCACCTGTGAAAGTGCTTTTATATCACATTAGAAAGTGCCTGGAAAGTGCACAGAAACAGCCATCAGAGGAAACGTCATCTCAGTGCACATCATCTGAAACTGAGCAGATAAGAAATCTTCATGTAGCTTGCTTGGCATTATCAGGATATGGTTATGTGCACACACAGTGATTTTACCAGTAAGTCAGGTTTTATTTTTCACTCTCATACAGTTGCCTCCTCAGCTTAAACTTATTGCTACAAATAACTTTACTTGGTCAATGCAAAATTTATTGGAGCCTTTCAGTATGAACTATAAATGCTATCATGAGAAGCTACTGTAAAACATCTTCATGCTGATTAGAGCAGAGAAATTGTAAGAACTGTAAAAATTCTGAAAACATGTTGTAAATGTTTACATTTTGATGATGTTCATTCTGCAAAATCCTATCTCATTTCATATTTTGGATTCTGAATATTTCAATGAGTGGTTGACTGCTATATTCCAACAATTTCAATATTAGTAGCTTTTTAATGACTCTTAACATTACTGTGAAGATACTTCTATCAAGGTGAATGCCTTTTGTCTCTACGTTTTGTGATGTTTCTAATAGCTAAAATATTATCTCCATTTATAAATGGAAGACCTTGACTTACATAATCTGTCTCCCAAATCACAAAAGGACATTATTCTAGTATTCTAGTTCTGTTCCCCTTTGCATTAACTACAAATGTTGCTTTTGTACCAATTATACTTTTTCCTCATTGCTTCAATAATGTTTCTGTTAGTAATTTCAAGAGCTTTGCCTGCCATAAAATTATGCATTTAGTGCTCACCATCATGTCTGTAAGTAAAAACCTTGAAAGATTGTGTAGACAAAGGTAGTCTGGGCATTTTTTTTGTTTAACCATTCAGTATTGCAGGTGGTTGCAGTGATTAATTAATTTTAGCAAGGTTTCTATGGCTGCTGCTGGGATATAAACCAAATTCTTCCTTCTTGGGTTGAACTGCTGATTTGGTTCTGGTTGCTCAGAATGGCCAAGTGAAAGAACAGGTGATTGTGAATTAAGGTGGTGACTCACGGGTCTGCTCTGGACTTTGTGGCAGCAGTCAGGTAAGGAAACAGACAAGGTTTGGAACATGAAGGAATGAGGAATGTCAGGGCATCGTGTGATTGTAGCCAGGCATCCATGTCGTGATGTAGAGTTTAGATTAGATTATGAAGGGTTTTGATTGAAAGGTTTAGGTTGGATTACATGTTATGCTGTCTAGTTTTGATGCCTTTGTTGTGTTTGGGATACATGGGCTTGTTCTGAGGCTTTTACTGCTTGACAGGGCAGGAGATAGAATTTTTAAAAAGGCTATAGCAAAATTTCTCGAGGAAAAGTAATCAAGAAAATGGGATTTTTTAGAACTGAAAGCAAGGCAAGTTTATTTGCTTCACAATGACTTACAGTGTCACCTTAATTGTATGTGACTGTAAGCCAAGAAGAAGGCTGCAATCCAGTATAATAACTTTTTCTCTAAGGGGTTGGAAGGAAAGCCCATGGAAAGACAATTGAAACTCAGTATTTCAAAATAAGCGATGACTACAGCAGTGAAAAAATTTATGTGTGCTTATACAAACAATTGTTTTTTTAAGTGGAAAGAGAACTGCTTTTTACTAACAAATTATAAATTGTCTCTTGAATGAGTAAATTCATTCCTTTTGGGTGGGAGGTGTGGGGATCAAAAATCCATCTTCCTTACAGCTATAGTGAGAAAACTGGTGACTGGGTTTTCTGAGATGCTCTTTTGACAATTTCCATTATGTCCTGGGGATGAATTTTGAAGATTATAACTTACCATTCATTGTTATGTTAACATGCAGAAAGTTTACTTAATTTTAGCTTCCTAGTGAAAAATTTAGTAGATTAAATACCTAACTATTTTTTAAGCTCTTGGAAGTATTGTGGAATTTTAGGTATTTTATATTTTTTCTGAATATTGCTTACATTTTTGTGATAAATGTGAGCAAAGGAAACCTTTCTAAATATTTAAGACCATGCTAATTTCTATTCATTCTTGAGGTGCAGAAAAAGCAATAAAGAAACTAAGAAATCTTCAACTTGCTAATGTTTTTCAGATGTTTCATTCCATTAAAGGAAGCTTTACAGTAAAAGTATAGGGAACTGATTTATTGTGCTTGTGGAGCTGATACAATGGGAGCCTTCCTGCTGACTGTAGGGATAGTTTTTGAATTAGTTTTAAACACATCTTCTTAGCACTAAGTTCGTGTTTAACTTAAGTGTCAGGTTTTTGCTGTAATTGGTAACGTTATTTGGTACAATGTGCTTGTAGCTTTTAACCTATGTGAAATCCTAACTGATTAGTAGAAAACAATGTACAATTTGAATCTTAAATCTTAAAAAAAAGAGTTCAGAAGTTGCTGCGAAGTTGAGTGATTTTATATTAAAACCTTTACAAGAAAGGGTTAGTGGTCTTCATTGTGTTTCCCTTTAAACAGAAATCTTCTGTACAAAACCTGCAACCTCCTACCAGTACTTTCTCCAGACCAAATTTAGACTGTTAGCAGATGTGCTTAGAGGAAAATGGACTCGTAAAGTGTATTGTGTCTGCCACTAAGAATAATCCTTTGAAGTTCGGATATTCTAAAGTATCTGTTCCTTCAATATTTTTAATATGCTCTATAATTCACAACAAAATAACTCAACGGCAAGTGCATATTTTGATAACTCATTTTTAATTGTGGTTTGAAATCTTTGAGAGCTCCTTGTTAGCATGTTTTGGTTTGTTTCAGATTTTGTTTTGTTTTGACATTGGGAGTGCACTAAGCATTCTTAGAGCTGAGCTAACCTTGGGTTTGCTGCCAGAGTCCTCATGGTCAAATTATGCCTTCATAATCAATAATTGCACTTTTTTCTTAAATACTGTGCATCTCAACCAATTTGGCCTCATAGTGCTTAAACAAAATACTTTAAAACTACATAGGCATTAAGTTTGAACATTTATGTTAATAACTTTAACGTGGAGAAATGTCTTCTATTTTAAATTAATGTATTTGCTCTGGTTTTAAGCTATTGTAACAAACTGTGGCTTTTAATACAACTAAGGAATGGATCAAGGTCTGCAAGCATCTGTGCAAGCAGAGATACTGTTTCCAACTGTACTTAATGCCAGATGTGAGATGTTTTTTGTGGTTACTTTTCTCTTTTGTTTCTTTCAGTGCTAAATATTTCCTTAATACAAGTGTGTGTACGAGTAAATGTGTATATTGGTGGAAGAAGGCTTTAAAACTTATTAAAATAGATTAGAACTGTGGTTTGAGGGGCAGGGAGGAAGAATTAGGGACTTAGAGTTTGCTTGAAGGCACTAAACAAGGATCCCCATCTTTCCAAGGCAGTAGGGTGGGATGTGGCAGATGCGTTGAGCTTGCAGCTGAGCAGCTCTTTGGTAGGTAGTGGAGGAAAGAAGGTAACATTCAGTGCAGGGAATCTGGGTGGCAGGATATGATGAGATGCTTGGGTTTTGAATACTTCTTAGGTTGATTTGAGTTTGTGATGGGCTCATTTTGGCAACTGATAATTTCTTGGTTGGATAACTAGTTGTTAGTTTAAAAGGAAATTCTGCCTTGTTAAGTTAGTAGCAGCAAGTGTATCTTCCTTTGTCAAGTGTTGCTTCATCTCAGTGAAGCTTTATTTCCATCTGCAAGATGTAGAGATCCTTGCTTCATACAAGGAAGACACTATTACCTTATCATATTGTTGTTTGTTATGTTATTAAACTGGGAGTGGGGATACTTTACAGCTTAGAATGTCAAAGCTGAAAGATGCTTCATGTCTGAAGCTTTTCTGGCTTTGGCTTTGTGTCAGTGTGATTGGAGTGACACCAGAATTGTAATACTCTTCGTGATGACCATCCAGGTTCAATATTCAATTTAGATCTATTTTGACGCAAGGGTTTAGTCTCTTTCTGATGCGGTTTTGGACATTTAATGATGTCAGAAGTGCAAATCAAGCAAAATGATTCAGCCAATTTTCTAGAATGCATGTGGGGAAACTTTCTGTTCATAATGTTTTCAAGTGGAACCTGCGAGATTGTGGATACCTTTTATTTAAAAAGTCCTAATTTAGTCCACGGCTTGAAGGAAATATATAAGCATTTTTCAGGTGGTGTCTTCTGTTAGAACAGCTGAAAGGCCACACTCCTGATGGAAAAATATGTTGAGATTTGGCCTTTTCAGTGTCTCTGGAAAATGCAGTGAGACTGAAAAATGACAATACCTTACTGCAGGAAGCTAATTGTGACAGACTATTTTAGGAAGGCAGGCAAAGGAACTAAGAAAACTTGCCAGTTTTCTTTGGTACCTGGCTTGCAAAAGTTTTTTATTCTTTTGTAGGCAGCATGTAAGAGAAGTTGGATACTGAAGACCAGTGGGGCTGGAAAACCTGTGAGGTGTTGCCAGAGATAAAGATGAGATGAGGAGATGAACTTAAGCAGAATTTGGCACGTTAGGAAAAGTGATACTGAATCATGGCAAAGTGGGCAAATAGTAAAATAATGGGGAGTTTCAGAAAATGAGAATAACTTGGGCCACGATTTGGCCTGAAATGGACAGAAGAATTTAGCCTCAGACGTGTGAACCAGCATTAAAATAACAGGGTACACAATCACTTTTATTTACTATTGCTGCCATTACTCAAATGATGATTAGTTTAAGCATCAGAGGGTTTTGGTGTGTGTATATATTTATGATTCCCCATTTTGAAACCTGGCATTAATGTTTTAACTTCTTAGGTATTTTGATTCCAAAAATGAAATCTAAAACTTGTTGAATGTTAAAAAGAAAACAAAACAACAACAATAACAACATTTAAGAAAACTCTCAATACAGGTGAAAAAGCCAAGCACTCATCTGTGTGGGTGGATACACTTGCAAAGTTTTCAGCTGCCTGATTTGCCTGTATACAAATTTCTGTTCGCAGTGATCCTTTTGAAATTCAGTGTGTAGAATGGGTAGTGCTTCATTAGCCTCGCTTTATCCTTTAGAGAACAGAGTAGATACACAAAAACCAATTATGTTAAGGTTACCAACGCAACTTTGATGTTGGCAGTTCAACTTTAATTTTGGCAATACCTACTTTTTATTTCTTGGCTTAGCAACCTTAATGATTTGAGGCTTTGTTTGAGTTTTTTAATATAGCTTTTATTTTATGTTGTGGGAAATATGTTGAGAATTTACCTTAATATACTAAAATAAATGACCAGAAATGCTGTCTTCCTTAGCAATATGTGCTGCTGTATGTTCTGAGTTACTCGGCTGTGCATGGCTATACACTATGTATGTGCCATACAGTACATGGTTAAATAAAAGTTCACATATTTCTCCTTTAGGTCCTGTAACATGTAGACCCTTTAGAGTTACTGGCTTCAGCTCAATCACAACATCCTTACATGAGTTCGTGATGTCTTAACTACTGAACCATGCTGGTATGCACTGACTTGGAGGGTCAGGTAAGTGTTTATTTATGCTTGAATACAGCAAAGGGAAAAAGCAAGATTCTTAAAGATTCTTAAATATTTTGTAATGTGTACATGGTCACAAAACCAGCAATTTATCCTCTCCTTTTTCTTAGTCACTAGAGACTCCAGAATCCAGCAGTATTTGTAATCTGATGCTTGCTGTGTCATCACATTAAAAGGAATGGGCAATTTAATAAATAAGGCTTAGTGACACTGGGTGCGGAGGAAAGTCTTTAATATTTTCTTTCTGTAAACGGCAGTCTGCTGAAATGTCTCACATTACCAAGTTCTGTTTTTACAAATCATCTTCAGAGTTGGTACAACTGTTTTGAGATTGATTTATTTGTATAACAATTAACATCAGCTTTTATATCTTGTTTGTAAGCTTTTGGGAGGGTGGTGAAAGGAGAATTTTTGGTATCTTGGCTAGTACTAAAGCAGTAATGTACAAACTGTCAGGACCAAAAAATTGAGTCAAATTAAGTTATTGTGTGCAAAATGATACTTGTGTGGATGAAAGTATTTCATTTACTCTGAAACAAACACTGGGTATCTTCTCAATCATGTAATGGGCTTATTTTTTTTTTCCTAATTTTGCAAAGTATATAAAAGTGTATGCGGCGCTGTATTTCTTAAGGTTATATCTTGGTTTGACACTTCACTGGTCTTTGTATTAGTCTTAACAACATAATTAGCATTATATGTTAACAGTTTTTGGATATTCATAACATAATGAAAGTAAGTCAATTCCTTGCAGCATAGTAGCTGTATTATGTAAAAAGGTTGGTTGTTCTTCATCTACATGAATTATGATCATTGGAAGTTTAATTGAAGAAACTTAGAAATGTTAGGAATGTGCATTGTAGGATAAAGCTTTTGTATGATAAATACATTGTAATCTGGTAAAACAAATGGATTCAGGTCAAACGAGAAACCTGAAAATCAGGTTTCTCCTTCCTGCATTGTCACTTTTAAAAAGAAAGGGATATTTATTGTCATGGCAAGTGTGTCAAGTGCAGTAGTAACTTTCCAAATGCTGTCATTTTTCAAATGCTGTAATTTGTGCTTACCTAATTTTGTTTTTATCTTTCGTTGTGCTGTGCAGCACTTTAGCAATTTTATAATGCAAGTGTGCATCCAGTAGTGATAATCTGTACTTCTGAGATGTGTATCAATGGCAGTTAAACATTTCTGTAAATTACTTGCCTATGGATTGTATTTGCAGTATATGCAAAAATAAAACAGAGCAGTTCTTTCCTCAAAATTACTTATCTTGAACTTGTGTGTATTTTGCCCTACAGGTTAAAAAAACTCCAAACAACCAAACAACACAACAAATGAACAAACAAAAACCAACTCAAAAAAATTACTTTTCTTGAGAAGCTCTATTTTATGTGTGTTTCACAAACAGCACAGAATGAGGAGCAGGGTTTATTTTCTCAACAACTTTGTCTTTCATCACCTGAAAGTTTCATAACTCAGATTTTTAAATCTTTCCATCCCTGATGGTATTATAATTGGTATTGCTATACCAATATAGTTTGGGTTTGGGTATAATATGCGTTTCTTTTTGAATTAGTTTACTTATTTCTTAATGGGCAATCCAGAGAAGAGTTGAAGGAGCATATGGAAAATTACAGAACTTGTACAGCCCTTTTGTCTTCATTTTGGGATCAAGTATTCAAAACCAGACATCAGTTGAGTGGACGTCACAAACAAATCCATCATGAAGAAACAACAAACCCACAAATGAGAGGAAGAGAAGAAAGAAGCCTGAAGATAATCATGTGTGTTTCAACACAAAGGCAACTTGAAAGAAGGATTCGGGCTAATTTAAATGCAGTATGTACAGTAGGTATGATCTGTATTATAGCAAAACTTGCTATTTTGTTTCTTAATTGCAGCATATTTGGTAATCTGGAACATTTACTTACATGCTGGTTTACTTACATATTTTTGGAAGAAAGCTGCCCTTAGATAGCTTGAACAAAAATAAAAATAGCTGCCTTCTACTTGGTTTGTGATATTACCAGTCTTTGGAATAAATTAAGCAGGTGCTGATCAAAAGGTGCAGTTAAAGGTTTTCTGTTATAGTTTGTTACAAGCAATAACAAGATAGAGCCACTGAAATAGGCTCCTCCAGGAGCAAAGAGAGATGCTGTGAGACTTCTTGGAATTCTGCGAGTTAACTAGGTGAAAAAACAACTTCCTTTGTAGTCATGGCTGCATTTTTAAGAGGAATATTAACTGAAGCACTAATTTTATCAGTTAGTGTAAAATTCTATTTACCTGCAGCTGGAAGAGTTTACATCAAGACTTTGCCTAACCTCAAGTGCATCCTTTTCTTCCAAAGAGAATTTGAGAAGGCATTTAATGATTTCCTGTTATTCAGAAGAGATCTCCTTTTCTGTGATAAAGAAGATAATAATCGCTAGCAGCCACCTGTCCATGAGTTGACATTACAAAATATTCTGATAACTCTTCTAATATTTAGGTAGAGAAGCTTGTGTACATCTCTTCCTCTAGGTTTCTTCTAAGTATGTGCATTTGGCTTGGGGTGTTTTCTCTTTTTGTTGTTGTTTATGGCCATACATACGTCTGTTACATTGTCAGAAAACATTTTTACAATAGTTTATCTAGAGAAATCACTTTCTGACTTTCATGGTTGTGTATCATAAATTAATTCAAATCGTCAAAGTTTTTTTCCACAAATGGCTACTTTATCCCACTGTTTTCTAGGACTTAAATAATTGTCTATACTGAATCTGGCTTTCCTCGTTTGAAGTTGTTATTGTTCACGTGGAAAGAAACAAATACATGTTTTAGTAGCTTGCTGAAATTGGCATAATAAAAAGAAAGCAAAAATGGAATTGGGTTTTGGTTAGTCAAAGGCCTAATTGCTTAAAGTGAGCTAGGGCATTTTAGCTAGTAAGTAGGGAGCAGACCAGTGTGCTGATGATGTACCTTGCACATAGGCATCTGTCTTCTGGGCTTTTTTAAAATCAAGTAGTTAGTTAACAAAACTTGTCTGTGTTTTAAATGGCAGTGATGCTTAGAGAGGCTACCTAGAGCAGAGGCTAGACAGAGTAAAGAAATAAAGTAGGTATTTATTAAAAGGCCTTCAAAGGATGCACCTTGGGCAGTACAAGAGCCTGGCCGAGGCTACATTTAAGATGGATCATGGGTCACGAGTTTTTACACTTTTATGAGTTTGGTCCATTTGCATATTGGGGTTAATTGTCCAATTACAGCTTCAGGTAATTAAGTTACATTCTCCCAGTTTTGCTCTCCCCAACTCACTTTTGTTTATACTTTCTGGGCCTGAAGCTGCAACGGTGACCTTGGTTCTCAGGCTGGAAAAGGATTGTTTTGTCTAACTAAACTGTGAAGAAAACTTGCTAGTGCTCTATATGAAGTTCAGACTTATATACCAATGCTGTACAGAATCTGAAAATTATAGAAGCTAAAACTGAAGGCATCAGCAGAAGTATAAGGTTAAGCACTTCACATCGTTACATCATTACAACAGTTACTTGTTAACCAGTGGATTTTGACAATCTAAATTTTATTTGATGTTACAGATGAAATGTGTCATCTGATGTATGCACTACAGCTCTGTTTTGAAAGAAAAAGGAGCATTTATGGACTGTCTGGAGCTCTCCCTGGAACCATGAAGATTAAGAACTTGAGCTTTCCATACCTAGTTCTGACTCGAGCTTTGCTTGAATTCTCTGCAGCAAAACAAACTTTATGTCAACACTGTTCCTTTCTTACAGCCCCCCTGGGGTGTGAACTCATAAAACTGGCATGAGCCATAGTCCCAGCCTGCAGCTGTCTCTTAATTCTTCCCACTAAAGGCCCTGTCCCCACGGCAGAACGGGATCTGTTGGGAATCACGGCCAGCTCAGTGGTGTGTCCTGTGGCACAGATGGAATAGCTGATGGCAGAACGGTGTCAGGATAATCCTGCTGTGCTGACTGTGACTCTGAGAGCGCGGGCTGTCCCCTGCACAGAGCCCTAGAGTGCCAGAGCAAGCTGCCTCATTTTCTCTTCGTCCCACAATTGTCTTAACAGACACTCATGGCACGTATATTTTATAGTCTATGCATACTGTAAAACTTCAAAGAATTCCTTTAAACTGAGAAAGATGTGCTGTCAGGAGGTTACCAGCAAGGTGGTGGTAGGCAGACCTGGAAATCCAGCTGTTTTTTCCTGGCCGTCCTGTGGCCCTTTGTTTGTTTTCCACCAGGAGGGGGCAGCAGATGAACAACATCACACGGGCTGGTTTTACTTTTCAAACGCTTTTCCACTGCCCCTCTCTGCCTGTGAATCCCAGCAGGGCCTCCATACCGATGGGAGAGTTTAAAATTACGATTCCTACCTGTTTGCTACAAGGACAGCTGGAATGTGTGAATTGGAAGTCTTCATTCTTTTCAGTATTAAGCAATAGAATTTTTTTAGTAAAATCTATCTGAAATTTACAAAGGGGGTGGTTCTGTATTGAGACTTGAGTTTTTTATGACTGTGGCATTAGGTGTGTATATATTTTAAAGGATAAAATAACCAAGCAGCCTAACCCCATGAGCTTATTGGTTAATGTCACCTGTCTTACTTAACATCTTTCAAACACTTATTTTCTATACTTCAAGTTGCATATTACCATTCATAATAATGTTCTCACAGCCATTTTTCTCCCATCGGAAAATAAAACTGAGAATACACTAAATCTAGTGATGCTTTTCATTCATGTGTAATTAAAGTGTTCATGTACAAGGATATCTTGTGCATTCTGCTGACAGAGCATGGGAGTTAAAAGCCTCAATTCACAGGCAGTGCTAGTGGTGCTAAACAGTGTAACCAAATTTTATTGCCTTATTCCAGCCACAAAATGCAGGGTTTTTTATCATCTAAAAGTTTATGGAGGTGTACCCTATTACTGCTTGGGAGTATAGTGGGGTCTTTTTTAAGACTGTAGGAAAAAAGGTGATTATTACCTACCATTGTGAATTTCTTGAAAGTATGTGGCTGTAATTCCATTTAAGTTACAGAACAGGTAGGTAAAAAAAAAAATGCCACAGAGAGAGGGCAGTCCAGCCTTTTCAGCTGCTGAGTTTTATCCAGTAGTTTATATAAAGAAAGGAAAACCATGGTGGCACCTGTGAGTATCAACTCCTATAATCACTGTTCAGAAGCTAACTGGGACGAATGAAACTGATTCCTAACAGTTTACTGGTAGACTTGCCTTAATTATTTTCATTAGAATTGTATTGTAATGCATGTGGGAACTTTATGGACCCTAAAACTTTATCAAGTGACTTTTTTTTTTTTTTGTGGTGGTTTTTCCTCTTTAAAGATTACAAATGTTTAAGAAAAGAGGAGGAAATAATTACAAAGATTTACTCAGAATGGCACAACTTACCTTTCAGAGTTGGCTTTCATCTTAAATCCCACTGTTTAAATCACAGATTTTTCCATATAGGCCCCATGGTTCTACTGAGGCCCCAGATTTAGTACCTTCTATGCATCAAGCACTTCAACAACTCCCCTGAGTATTTAAGTTCCCTCATGCAAGTTAAGGGCTTTTATTCTTTGAGCAATGTAAGCTTTATTTTTCTGGTGCAGGAAAGATCCACACAAATAACTGAGGATTAAATTCCCGTTTGCCTCTTTCTTGTTTTGAATACTGTTGCATAAAATAACAACTCTATGATTCACTCTTGCTTTGTGCAGTAATTAGCAGGAATACTTTCACCAGTAGAAATACTGAGTATAGTATAAACTAATTCCATAGTATTCTAAAATACTTCATTTTCAAAATAGCTGGACTTGAATTGGCTTCACAAATATGTCATGAAAATAGCTCTATTTTCATTATAGAGTTTAAAGAATGAGTAATCCTGTTTATTACATCTAATATATGAATGTACTAGATGTATTTGGGAATAGTATTTACTCAGTTATTAATTATTTACAGTGTGTTTTGAAAGGACAGTGTTTCCTTTTGCTGAGTGCTGGTCAATAGTCTGGATAGATGTGTCAGCACTTTTTAAACCTGCTACAGTTGGTTATTACAGGACAAGGATTTTAAACTTTTGTGCTTTTGTTTCTCACTTTGAAATTATTGTGTGTTAAAGATGTGACTTTACAGCATTAAAGACTTGTGGTTGAATTTGTGAACAGCCAGTGCTCCCTCTGTTATTCCTGAGGTATACCAAGCATGGTGAGGGGGGATAATCCAGAAAATGAAGGAATTTGGGATAACAGATCTGTAATCTGCGTCAGCCTTTCCAAATGATTTACCATTTTCCTTCCTAGGAATCTTCTCTTTGTATATTAGCACATACATAATTTTCATATGGAGTTTTTTTCCCCTTTTTAAATAAATTCCACTTGCAGGTCTGAAAGAGTAACAGGTCATATAGCAGAGACAAAAAATGTCTAGAAAGCTTTGGTGGACCATTCAGACATCAAAATAGAACAGTCCAATATGATCATGTTGCATTATGCAGTATGGGCTGCTAGGAAATTAATTGAAAACACCAAACGATGTAATTTTGGAAATATAAATAAATAATTGAAAGATAATAAACTGCTAACTGAAGTATTTAATTGTATACAGGTTTGATAGGAATCTTTGTGCTCTTATCTTTCCCATAGTGGCATCAATCTTTCCTAACTAATAGCCTTAAATACTCCTGATAAAAGGCATTAAAAGCCTAAATTAACACAGTAACTGAGAAACGTAATCCCTTCAGACCACTTACACAGGAAGAATAGATGATGATTTTCCAGCTGTGTCAAGGTTCATTTCCTTTCTGACAGGAAGCATTGTTATAGTTGGCTCTGCAGAAATACATGGGAATGCATGCTGGCATCAAAGCTGTTCGTTGCCAGCACTGGGAGCAGAGAACAAGGTGTCTCTGACCCAGCAGGTGCAAACACATACAGGTGGATTGCATGGATGCCCTCTTTATGTTACCATTTACATACATTTCTCAGGGAGAAGTAAAAAAGTGCTCTACAGTTGAGTGTTGAGTGCTGTGTAGGAGTGATTATTTTGTGACATGGAAAGGATTTCCAGAGAAAAGGGGTATTTTTTCCCTACTGGTAGTTTTCTCTCTTACATTGAATAGGCTAAAACCAAACACTGTGATCCTGATTTAACAAAACAGGCGAATTTTTAACTGAAATGGGGTTTTTTATGGCAATTAGGGATATTGATCTTTAGGGATATGTTTAATCCTAGTTAAGAATTTGTGTTCAGAAGACACCTATGTAAAGGTATAAATACTACAAAGACAAGGACAGCTTATGTTCCTGGCTTGTTAACTGGAAAAGATGTCTATGTTAGTTCAGAGGGATGTGGACTTTAAACCACACCTTTTTTTTTTTCCTCCAGAATGATAGGTTTAATATAACCATGGCAATGCAAAGTCTATTTTAAACAAATCACTTGGTTGAGTCAGAAAGAACACCAGAGCATCACTCACGGAGACTGGGCCTTCGACAGAGGTTCAACAAAGTTCAAAACAAAAAACTGAAGTAGGGAGCTTCCCAGAGAATCAAAGGAAATGTAGTTAAGGTGGAAACACAACTTTATGATATTGAAAAACTTGAAATAGGCCTATATGTGCAAGTTGGTTTTAAAAGTTTTGAGAAGACATTCCTATTTTTAATCTGGCCATGGAGTACCTTGTAGCACTGTCTGCTTGGAACTGTTAGATCCACTCCATCTTGTTGGTACTTAAAAAGTGAAGCCTTCCTACTTTCTTCTGAATTGAGCATTTTACAGGATTAGAAATTAAGGTTAAGTGAATGCATAGGATGGAAACAGGCTTTGTTGTGTTAATGCCTTCCTGAAACTTCCTACTTGGTGTGTGCAGTGAGTGGGTGGGCACAACAGTGGGAGCCAATTCGATGCTTGGGATAATGCTTAAATAAAACAGCTTGTGGAGAACTCATCCTATAGGACCTGGCAGCATAGTGGATGGGGAATCTTTGTCCACAGTAGCAAAATTAACTTTCCACTGAGTTGAAGAAACGAAATACTCCTGCAGTCACTTGGCAGGAGCGCGGCACTCCAACACTTGAGTGCCGTGGGTGGTGCTGCATCCCACAGTGGCATCACACACGGTGGCACAGGAGAGTAGGCAGATGTCTGGCAGGAAACCCGGGTGTGAAGGAGGCTGATAGACATCTCTTACTACTGGGACAGATGGCTCTCAATCTCTGTGGTAGCAAGGGTGCCATGTCTTCAGAGACAGACATTTGCTCTATTAAATATTCTTAGCTTATGTAGAAGCCAACTGTCAGGGCTTGAAAAGGTACAGGAGAAGGAGAGTGATGGGCAAAACAATTTCTGTTGGGAGGCTGACTAGGCAGTGTGGCCAGGCACTGTTAATGGTGTTTAGGTACATAAGTAAAAAAAAGTGTCCAAACCCCTTCTAAATAAATTAAACTCTTGCAAAAAAATGAGGACAGTCACTGTCTAGAAGAACTATTGCAAAGCTAGAACTGTCTGCTGTTCCTTGTGCTGCTATGTGACCCGCAGCAAACATATCTAACTAGTTTTAGGAAGCTACTTATTACTTATGAAAATACTATTTGCTAATTTGACAGCTGCTAGTGAAGATGATGTCAGCCTCTTCCTGTTAATTTCCCCATCGACAGTTGGAGGTAAACCTAAAGATTGCTGGCTATGCAATGGTCATGCAATGCATTAATTCTTAAAAGATAACAGTGGTAGAACTGGTACAGCAGAGATACTTGTAATAATGCTGGAGTGAAATGGTGTGTTGAGGAGAATTGTTACTATACCAGGGTTGGTGTTAGGCTTAGATTCTTAAAATATGTTCACTCATCATTATTTTTTTAAACTCAAATGTTTTCATTGGTATGTTTTATTTCTGGATGTGAAAATGAAAATAAGTTTGCCTATGTGGAGCTTATCTTTTATTCAACCCTAACCATTCTGTGATTCTGTTTAATTTTTTCAATCTGTGCTTTCTTCCTGGTTAGGTTCATTTCAGGTTCTCCACTGTAAGACTAATATTTCAGAATTTTCATACAAATATGAAATTAAACATTGTAAATTAAAATTTGTCAGTGGGAATGTAAATGAGAGGGCTGGCCTGTCCTTTAGGAACATACCTCTCAATAGTTTTGTTTTTGAAAGTCATTCTTTTCCTTTGTATTTGTGACCTAAATGTTGTCCTTGATGTCTTTACAAAAAATTCTTTGTGTGTTTTCTTCATTAAGTTAAAATTATTTTACCTTAATGTAATTTCCTATTGCTTTTTGAAAGTTTCCTGTTCTGCTACATTTCCCCTTTCTGGAGAATTTGTATGGTTTTAATTGGTGACTTAGAATGCACTTGAAGTTGTCCCTCTGGACTTTGATTCAGAAAAAAAGATCAAAAATAAATTTGGAAATGGTTCTGGCCAGTCTGTCTTGATTAAACTTACGGTTGAAGCCAAATGTAGATGCAGTAGGTCTGCTACTGGTAAAACGGACTGCAACCTTTAACTGCCCAGAGCAGTGTCTAAGATCATGCTTCATTAGCAACAGGATCATGTGAAAGATGAGCTGTGGCTTGAAGGACGTGCTGTAAATGCTGATCCCCTGACATTCTTCTGAATTTCCCACACACACTTCGTGTTTGCCTGGAAGATACAACATCCTTCCTGTTTGCTTTTCATTTCTTGATAGGCAAGAAGCTTTTCAAATGTGAGCTCGGCTCTTGTGCCACTGTGGTGGCACTTGCAAACACGTGCAAGTGAGGGGCCCTACAAATGTTGGCTCTGCTCATAGAGTTGGTAGGTGTAAATAATCCCTCTGTCAGATAAATTCTGTAAATCTGCTGGCTTTTAAAAAACAGCAAAATCCCACGCTTTAAGGTATGCACTCCTACCCAAGTGAAGAATTTACATATGTTCCTGTTGGGACCTTGGCTCTGTGAAGGCTTTTTTGCTTAAGGGAATTGCTTTCTGGCTCTTCTTTACAGCTCTCTCTATATTTAACTACCACATAGACCCTGCTGGAAGATGTATGGAACACTAATGGGACAAGCACAAAAATATCCAGTAGGTGACAGTATCAGTGCATGCGTGTGGAGGGGTATGGGGACAAGTGGTAGTAACTTATGTAAAAAACCAAAAATGTGTTCGTTCACTAATTGTATGTCTTAATTTGGTGGTTTAGGTTCACCACGCAGTTTTTTCACTGACTTTGTCTGCAGCTTTGCTTGTAGTGTTTTGGTTCCACCTCCCCACCCCGCCCCGCGGATTGAGGAAATGATGGCATTCTTGATAGCGCGAAACACATCTCATTCTGCAGTGTTGGCAGGGCGTGTCATGTGATGAGTGGGAGCATTAGCTGGTCTTAGTAAAGCCCAAATACGTGTCCCGAGTATGTACTTAGCAGCCTTAGCAGATGTTTAAATATTAAATTCATGTGTGTTTAGACTCTTTACACTAAGTAATGTACTCTTTGCTTCTTTCTTTTTTGTTTGTTTTTCCTAAAGCTGAAGGATTTAAACTAAGATAAGCTAATGTCCTCGAGTCCCTTCTTGAGGTATATAGTAGTTGGTGGAGGGAGAGACGGTTTGATTAGCTTGGGTTTGTTACTTGTGTAACAAAAAAACCCCAGCCAACCAAATAACAACAACAGCAACAAAAAGCTTGATCCGTTCTGGTTCTTTAGCTGTCATAATAATGGCAGTTCTGATTACAAAACTAGTGCTCTATTTGGACACTCTTTTGATGCCTGAGGTAAAATCTGGAAATGCATTTATCAAAAGTGATAAAATACCTTGAGCTTAAAGTAAATTCCTTCTTCACTGAGAGCTTTTCAATATCTGGTAATGGAATAATAGGCTAAAAGGCTTTTTCCTAGCTTTTGGGCAGGTGTGCAAAAACGCAGAATTGTAAACATTATCCAAATGTTGCAACAAAAAAGTGAAGGAAATTCGTCTCATGGAATGATCACTTATTGACCTTGTTACAACGATTTGCTTAGTTATTGGATACAACTTAATGACAGGGAGCTGTACTCTTTGAGTCCTATACTACTAAAAATAAATCATTCTGTAATGTCTGTCATGATATTTTGTCTCTTTTTGCAGTGCTACTTTAGAAGCATATACTTTTTTGTTTGCTTGTAATAAGTCAGCCCTTCTTGTAGGGACCAACTGTTTTGTTGCTTGCAAACTACCAATCTGCCTCCTTCCACCAGGCTGCTTTGCCCTGTTAGATGCATGTTAGCCATCATGATACTACAAACACTTGAATGCTCAACTTTTGCTGTAAAACTGGTTCCACTGGAAATTAATTGAATTTTTCTTTAATAAGTCAAAAACTTATAATGACAGTCTATAAGATCAGGAAGTGAATAATTTAACTACTGTTCATTAGAGTAAACAATAACACTGTCTGAAAGTACTCTTTTGTTGTATGTGAAATCTGTACTTAAAAAATATTTAGTTCCTATCTGCATAATGTTCCTGACCTAAATAGTTAGGATGTTTGAAATTGCCACTTGTGAAAGAGTTTGCCTGAGCTGGGTAAATAAAGTTAAGGCTGGGGTTTTGTTTGGTTGGGGTTTTTTTCTTAAGTAGATTATTTCAGGTTTGTGTTGGTCTTAAGATTTTTAAGCACAATAGATTGTAACATCCTCTACTTCTGAAATTGTATCAAAAATACCATAAAATTCAAGAATAGTAAAGAAGAAAATGAAAGAAAGAAAGAAAGAAAGAAAGAAAGAAAGAAAAAAAAAAAAAAAGAGAGAAAAATCTAGACAAACCCAACCCAGTCCCCAGGCATACACTTTGCACCCACACAGAACCCACTGACTGATTCAGTGGGCTGTGTTCAAAAGTGAGGTGTAAAGGGTAGAAATAACATGCAGATCTGAGTGTAAGCAAGGTTAAGGATGGCATAACTGCGGTGATGAAATACAGAAGAGTGTAATCTCTAAACCTATACAGTGTTCTCATATAGTTAATGAATAAATATACATTGTTTACTGATACTCAATTAGAAAAGAGTGCATTTCTATGTGTGTTGATGCATTTATGTATGTGTATGAGTATGTAACTGAACTGTTCACAACAGTATTTTACTTGAAGGCTTTTGTCTTATCAAGAGCTTAGAGCTGTGTAGAAGATAGGATGTAAATTTACTCGAGATACTTGCCATACTTAGTAACTTGGAAGAGGCAGATGACTACTTCTGATGGCACAGAATCCGACAGGTTCACATTTTTTGTAGCTTTGCTGTCAAAGACTGCAAGAAGAATTCCTGAAAACTATGTGTTCCTGATGATAGTAGAGATGGCGAGGGTTCTATGCTGCTTTACTAAAAATGTGTGGGAAAATCTTTTGTATAAATCTTACCTTGAAAATGGATTTTTTTTTTCTTTGCTAGATCAATCAGTTAAATTTTTTGTTAGGTGTGAAAGAAAAGGAGGGCTAAGGTAAGCTTTCCCATTAAGCATACTTGCAAGGAAGTCTAGGGTTTTTGTGCTGCTTGTATTCATGTAATAACACCACCACCCCAAGCACCACTACCCCAAATAGAGAAAACCCATAAATATTGGCATCACCAGCCATGAGGTTTTTAAACTAGTATGGTGTATACATCAGTCTAAAAAAATTAATTTTAGCCAACTTAATTGTTTAATCTGACCTCTCTGTGGGTCTCCCTTCTATGTTCATTGGAGAATGATGGGCATTCCTATAAGACATTGTAATTTCATGAGACATCACTTAAATGTGTGGGTTAATTCACCTGTTAGGATTTCTTACTGCCTGCCTACAGTTAACTTTACAGGGGAAATAGCTTTCAATATCTTACCTTGCAGGCCTGCAAAGAATGCTGCCAAAATAAATGGATCCTCAATATTTTTTTAATGGAAACCCTAAATTCAGAGAAGCTTATGTTACAAATTGCTAAGTTTTGGAGTCTCATTGTTTGATGTTAGGTCACAAGTGCTGAGACTAACCCACAAGTCACAGACTGCATTCTCTTGTAGCCTGTGTACAGCTCTATTCTTGGCTGATTTTGCATGAGGAAAGTGCCAAAACCCAAAGATTTAGGCTCTAGATTTGGTATTTTCTGAATCTGAAAGAACTGAGATTTTGATAAGTATCAGATGATAATTCCACTGTCTCAGGGCAGGATTTTGACCCATAGTAAATATGTGGCAAACCTCACATTTTAATATAGAATGAGTCCTTGACAGTATTTGTGTTATGGTTAAATTCTTTATTTTGAGCTATGTCCCTCTGCCGTAATGCAAAATAGGTAGAATAAATGACAAATGCAAGTTCAGAGCAGTTTGCAGCTGTCACTACACTGAGCTGGAATTATCTGCACAGGCAAATGTGTGCAGCTCTGGTGTAGGTGGTTGGATGCTGGAGCAATTGTATCCAAAGGATCTAACTGCATATAGATCCTATTAAGACTAAAAAGTAAATTTGGACACTTCTGTTTGTTGGAGTTTAGATTTTTTTATTGTCTCTGTGGAGGCTTTATTTTAAAAGAATATATATATCCACAGCTGCACAATTGAAATGGAAATACTGCTGAAAACATGGTGCAAACTCCACTAACTTACTCCAGTGGTAGGGAAAAAAATGGTGAAAGGCATCATCTTGCTTGTGTAAAAGGAGAAGCACTTTAGGTCTAGAATCCCTCACTTGGGAATACAGCTGAGCGGTAAGTGAAATCGCTCGTGAGAGCTGCTCTGGACTCTGCTGCTGGGCAGAGCCACAAGATCTTGCGAGGTATATATAGCTCATCCCCTGTGCCACTCTTTGGCTATTTGGGATTTGTGAGCTCTACAGCTACAGACTGATAGCCTGGGTTTGTGCAGTGCTCACTCACTGCTGCTGATGGTTGTAATCACTGAGACATTTCTGTTTTATTACAGCATTCAGAAGAGCTTGGACCTTCACACAGGCTGACATCACACTGGTGATGAGGTGTTTGGCTGTAGTTTTTGCTGCTCTTCTTCCCCTGACAAACAACCTCTCTGAAAATGCATTAAGAAATATCACCTGAGTTCAAGAATCTCATTAACCAGTTCCCAGGCTGTCTTTACCCTCAAACCACTCCCTGTGGAACTTAAACTTCCACCTAAGCATTCCAGCAAATAAAGACGTTGTTGCCATTGTCAGGCTTTCGTGCTGAAAGCCAGGGATTATATGTAAGAAGACAAAAAGTGGTTGTTATGTGGCAATTAAAAGCACTTAAGAGTGGTCTTTCCTAAGTGCTTTGTGTGGGGTATGGTACAGGTGGTAACTCCTGTGTGCTGAGAGGATCATGGGGATTTGTCCTGTCCGAAGGGTGAACATGTTGATTTCTGTTCTGGTTACCTCTTGCTAATACATTCTGTTTACTTCCAAATGAAGAGTTTGACATTTCAAGGCAGAATCAGTTGAAATCTGCCAAAGCCGACAGTGAACCCTACTAGTGGTTTCTTCTTTTCATCTTTCATTTTTAATAGTCTCTATATAAAACAGTAAATTATTCAAAAAATTACACTGATGCTGTAGCATTCAATGGAGTAAACAAAATTCGCTAAATTTCTTCATAGTTACTTTTTATAACAAAATGAGCATATTATCATAAGCTTAACCAACGTTGAAATAAAAATATAAACTATTAAAATATGGTATCAAGTAAACTTGACTTAAAAATTCAGTGGTTAAGTATACCTGAATCTTATTTAGCCAAATAGAAATTGCTCTTTAAAATGCTTTTACTCTAAGATTCCACATTTATTGTTTGACTATGGTTTAAAAAACCTATGGGGATAAAAAACATAGTATCACAACTTTCTACCAGACAGACGAACTGTTCTCTGAAACGCAATTGTGAAGAATATACTACTGCAGCAGGATAAACGTTGCCCTTCAGGTAAGTTGTAGATTTCTTGATTTACAGGAAATGTTAGTTAAAGAGTTCTGTGGAGAGAAGTCAATTTGCTAATAGAATCTCTATTAAAGAATTAAGAATTTTTTTTTAAGGAAAGAAAATTCTCATAATGTAAGAAACTGATGAGGCCTCCCAGGTCTCATCTTCCTGTTATATATTGGGCACAGAAAAGGTTGGAGATGCATATCAGACATAAACATTTGGTCCCTCTTCATCTGGAAGAATAATAGTTGGACATTTGCATCTGAGTATATACAGTGTTACTAATGGAAGTATTTTCTTTCCTTAAAATGCTGCCATGTGAAGTGTAGTAACTTGTTTGCACAACAGTCTGATGGTTCTTTAACTTGAAATTGCTTGAGTGGTAAGTACTCATTTATGACAACAGCAGTACTTAATTCTGAAGGATTCTGGCAGCTTTTCCCTGACTTTGCTTTGGGAAAGTGTTTTGATCCTGGTTGATGTTGGGCCCAGAGACACTGACATATTGTGTTTGTTGTTTAATAGCATTTAGCAGTAGCAAAGGGTGCGAAGGAGATGTAGGTATGTAGAATTTAATTAAACAAATTGGAATTCAGCCAAAACTCAGATCAACAGTCCCAATCTTGCAAAAAGCACAAGGAGACTTGTAATAGTTGGTAAGTGAACCGAGCTTTCATTTTGGTGTCACCTTGACAATTGTGTTGTAAGCAATCTGCTTTTCTAGGGAATTTATTCAGTAATGTTGTGAAGGATAGTCTGTACCATTTACTAAATTACTAGTAATTACTAGAAATTACTTCTGGCAGCATTCTGCCCTCTTTTTACACCTTTCATATAACCACCAAGCTCAATCTTTGCATTTGAGAACAGGCAAGAGTAGCTTGGAGTAGCAGAGCTGCAGGTGTAGTATGGTGCAATTGCATGCCCACTAGAATTTTTAATATGCTTGGGGCTTTTTTTTCAATTTTTTTTTCCCCACTGTTGTTCAAGCAGGCTGTATAATAAGCTTGATAACTTAATTAGAAAGGGGACCTTGAATACAAAATAAGTGCTTTATTTTCTTTTTTTTTTTTTTGTATGTTTATTACCCTATTGTAAGTGGGCAGAAATATTCAGCATTAATGAGTTTACTGAAAAGACTGACTGCTGATAGCAATTTTTGTACATACAAGTTATGATTTATAGAGACAAATTCTAATCTGTTCTTTATCCCAGCCCCAGGCAGTATAGTTATTCTGAAGTAAAGGGAAGGATTTCAGTATGTCCTTGTAAGAGATCTTTCAATATGAATATGACAGGTTCTGCCAGAGTTATTTATTTGCACTCTAGAAAAGGAAGAAAACTTAGATGCAGAAATTAATAATCTTGACATATTTCTGGTTTGCTTTGTAAGACATCTTGGAACGCCAGCCCTTTATCAGAAGTTCACACACTTTGGTAATTCAGGAACACCTAGTAGTGGAAGTCTAATGTGGCTTTCATGTGTAACTATCACTGAATAATATAAAATATTTTAAGTGTACTTAGACTAGCAAGCAACTGTTTTCTAGTCCAACTGTCAGGCATAGCAGAAATCTTCCAACTCTGCTTCTGACTCTTAAGCCAAATTTTTCAAGGAATATTTGAATTATCATGCTTTCTTTTCTCTCTGTGTAATCCAGAAAACAGGGATGTGTGTGATTTTTTGAATGTCAGTTTCTGTGAGTCTGAGGGGAATCTGAGCTAGGTCTTAAGGTGTTAACTGTGCTTCCTCTTGAACAAACTGATCTTGCATTCCCTGTCCTTCTTTGCTGTCATGAAAGACCTTTCATAGAGCAGTAGCTCCACAAAGTACAGGCTCTGCATAGGTTAAGGGCTGTAGCAGAGTTGACAAAAGACTCTTGTGTTATATTCAGGCAAAGGTTCTACTGCTATAAATAATGCATGTTTTAATTGGAAACTTCAAATGGAAATATCCGTCTCTAAAGGCTCATTGATTTCAGTATAACCTCTAGGGACAGATTCTGCTTACGTGCTGAACGTGCAACACATTCCTCAAATTTGTGGTTGGTTTTCTTCATCAGCACTACCAGCACAAGGGAGCTCCTTCCTATAAATTAAGACAAATGTCATATCTACATAATCAACTGGGAATTTCTATCACTGTATATTGTAAAAGCTGCATAAAATACCATTAAAAGACAGGGTACCCACTGATGCTAAGAATTCTAGTTTTCTTTTCCCTTGGCCAATATTAATTGAAGGGTGTACCATACCTTTTAGATTTGATTATTAGTGGGGAATGAGTTTAAAAGCAAATAATAAACATTCACTTCTTGGCAGATTTTCCTGGGTTTAATCACGCTGTGCCTGATGTTAACCACAGGCTTAGGCCTCCATGTACAGCCACAGTGGCTAGACTGATACCTGGTTGATTCATGAATCTGGAACTCTAATCCCATTCAACAGCATGGGCACAAATTTTGGTACTATTTTAATTAAATTGATTTAAAACCACACCTTAAGGCCTCTTCTAAACATCCTACTGACTTTACTAAATGTGTCTGGCAGTTACCTAAGTGCTGTCTAAGTGTGTGAATACAAATCTGTGTGAAAGCTAGTAGTTTGCTTTGGGCTAGGTTGATTTTTGCATTAACTTGGATCCTTTCTGTTTGCGTGCAGTCATCAGTCTTGGTTAAACTCATTTAACAGTGTCAAGATGAATTTTGCAAATTATATTAGTAATTTATAGATACTAAATTAGTAAATGAGCCCCTACCACACAGCCGGAAGAATTGTAGAAAAAAGGGAAACAGAGTAGGGTGGCATTTTACTGCTGTCCACTTTGGGCCCCCAGTCTCCTGTTGTTTGTGGACAACCAAACACCTAGAGCAATTTACACCTAGAATACATCTAAGATATAGGATTTAGGAATAAATAGGGTTTAAATGTAGAAGTCCTGAGTGATGTGGAATCCTTCCTGAAGTGCCTGAAGGCTAATTTCAGAAAAGGCTGTAGGAACACCAGACCCCAAACGATGAGTGCCTGTAGGAACCCCGTGTTTCAGCATGAGTGTGTACTGAGTTACAGGTGAGCCAGGTGCATCAGAGTGCCATCGAGAAGCTGCTGACATTGAGTAGGGAGCCTTCAAGTTAACAGGCAAGGTTGAACTTAGGATTGGCTTTTTACCCCCAGTCTTCAGATTGAAGTACCTCCAGCTGGTCATGATTAACTCATGAATGACTCTTACCTCTTGTTTGATGGCTGGAGTTTGATTTGATAAGACACAACCTGGGAAGGTCTTGATGCCTTTACCTTAATTTATTTGTTTCTGTGAAGATACTGCATTGTGGTTCAGAAGACTTCTTTGCTCAGTAAGATAGTGTTTTGTGTTCTGGGTTTCCCGAGAGAGGGCTGAAGGGTTAAAACCTGTTGGAAATGGGGTTTATCAAGTGCTGCTATGGAAGTGTTATTTATGTGTGAGGAGACCAATTTCTATTTCAGAGAGTATTTAAATATTCTGTATTAAATGAAACAGGATTTAGGTCACATTATTCTATGTTGCACATCTTAAATGTTATGTTGTATAGACTTTTCCTAATGGCTAATACTGACTAAGTTAGTCTGTTAGCAGTGGTTTCAGATGTTCTAGCTTCATGATCAGAGCCCCTCTTTAGGGGTGGTGGAGATACCGTAAGGCAGAAGAGGGTTTTTTAATTTTTTCACTGCAGCTTCCAAGTAAGTCCAGGGCAGAAGTCAGGCAAGGAAAAACAGCTGTGTCTCATGCATGAGTCTTTTCAAATATACCTGTCCTCTTTAGGACAGTACTAGAAATAGAGAAGAAATATAACTTCCTTCCCTTCTTTCCCTAGAAGATTCTTCTTGAAAACAAGTTCAGGATAGCCTTGAAAACTAAAGAGGTAGGAAGGAGAAGTCTGAACTAAATAGAACTGCTCAAATCTGATTTTTGTTGAATAACTAATAGTTAATACTATTATACGTAGCTGACTCTAAATTCTGCAAGGCAGTGCATGGTGTAAGTACATTATTCTTTTCTGGATCATAAATATACAGGATTTAGTGGTATACATGATGTACACTCTTGAATTGCATTGCACCTAAATCTGTGTTTTTAATTTTACATTCCTGTTCCAAGGTAATTCTACATGTAATGGGAAATCTGAAAGGCCAACAGAAATAAATTGGCTACAAACAGAGCAGCAGTGTTGGCAGAAAATATCTTGAAAACATTTATAGATTATGTTTCCTCATTTACACTGTGTTTTCAAAATAAGCTGCTCCCTGAAGACTCTTAGATGCAGAAAATATGTGCCAAGAGATGGCATGTGAAGATGAACCAACAGAGGTAGGGTAGGTGAAAGTCCGATGCTGTAAATGAATATTCAGCATTCTTTTGGGTCATTGCCCTGATAACTCCACACCCTCTGAGTAATATGGTCATACAGCAGTGACAACCCAACATAGCCCCAGGAGAAGGAAGCTCTTTTTGTGTTCCCAGCCAGGTATATGCAAA
>WEKY01025407.1:0-22794 GCA_013390045.1 Picathartes gymnocephalus | reverse complement strand
CTTCCGTATGCTAGAACAATCCTAGCACAGTAAGCTACCATGAGAAATCAGCTATTTTAGGCATGATTGCCAAGCAAACATTATTCCATACCTGCAAGCAAGAGATTAGACGCAGCCTTGCTGGGAAAATAAAACTGTTAGAGCATTTATGCTGTCTACTATGAGATTTTGCATTTCAGTACTTCCACCTTTTCCATCAGGTGTCAGGGTTTGTTTTGAGGAAAGACCTTTTTTCAGAGTGGATGTTAAGTGTATGTGTACTTAATATAGAAATCGGCACTGGGTCTTTTTTCCATTTTGTTGACACGAGAACACTTCGTCAGATATGTGGTATCTAATCTAACATGTTTGCTGTCACTTTTGCAGACCAGCTCCCTTACTGAGCAGGAAATGCAGGGTCCCAAGTCAGAAGTTTCACCATCTACTTCAGTTGTAACTGCAGAGCAACAAGAAGAAGTAAGAGACCTATTATTTTACCCTGAAAAATAATTCACCAGAAAGTGTCTCTGTCTTCTTCAAAATAAATACATACTGCAGCATTCATTATGAAAAAGCAGGCTTGAATGCTGTGTATTTGCAATGTCTCAGTGTTAATTGCACCTGCTTTGAGGACAGTTGCAAATGAAACCTTTTCACTGGCTTTGTGTATGTTGATGTACCTCATTTTCATGTTTTCTGTATTGCTGCTTGTTTGTTAGTGTGCAGGCTTTCCTGTGAGTGCTTTAAAACACAATCTGTTTCTATTAAAGCAGAATGGCAATGATTACAATGATTAAATTTTTGATATTTTTCAAAAAAGGAAAAAAAAAAAATCAGAGAACAATAAGCTTTGCCACCCCAGTCTTGAAACAAATTCTTGAAGCCTTATTTTGCTCAATTATAATTTCTTGTGATTCAGGAACCAATTCGGCTTCAGAGGATGCCTGCTGCTCCTTCCCCCACCATTCAGTCCATTTCTCTAGCTGTACCAAAGGTAGGGGGACTGTGCTAACCTTATTCTAAAGAACAAAGGAAAAAATACCATTTATAAATTAGCCCTCTGTGTTTTCTTGTCCCGTTTGGGTTTGTCATGTGTCTGTTTTGTTAGGTCTGTGTTTTTATTCAAATGTTTCCACGTGCATATCAATGGGTTTTGTTTTGTTGGAAGGGATGACAAAACATGGTTGTAGTTTTGGGTTTGAGTGTCTTTTGGAGTTGGAAATAAAACTGTTACTGTTGTCTTGCACCACCTGCTACAAGATGCACTTACATAAAAGAAGCCCAGGCTTCATAATGTACACACTGATATAGTAGAGGGTGGTGGAGGGAAGTGCTTGCATTACTTAAGTCCAGAAAATGAAGTTATTTTTTTATCCTGAATGTATCTTTCAGCCTAAAGCTCACCAGCTGAGTATCAAGTCATTCTCAAGCCCCACTCAGTGTAGTCATTGCACCTCTCTTATGGTGGGATTAGTTCGACAAGGTTATGCCTGTGACGGTGAGTTGGCGAAACTTTTTGTAAATTTTCAGCAAGTCCCTCAAAAAAGCATCCCAATGTATTTCAAGGCAACCATTTCTTTGGGGAGGGAATGAAAGAGAGGGGTGGCTGCCACTGGATGATTCTCCTTTCTGTTGCATCACAGCATACTCCTGAAGTCCCTTTAGAAGAATGATGATGTATGATGAAGTATGGTTTCCTTGCACATTGTTAATTAATTATACTACCATTAGTGCTGTTACAGTGCCAGGGAGGGGGTGGGGAAGGCAGGACTGGTTTCTGTTGTTGTACTAGAGAAAAAGATGGGAGTGATCTGGTGACATGAATCTGATTATGTCTATTTTATGCTATTCTGCTCATAAACCCCGTATGCTGGGAGGATTGTTTGCTCATTATTTGGCCTGTAGCCTGTCTTGCTGCCCATTAGTTTTATATAAAATGCTTTCTCTGATGTATATATCACTACTGAATTCCGTGTTTGAGTATATGGAGGTATTTTCATTTGAAAATACTGTTGTATTGATTAGACACATGAGCTCAGTTAAATAGGCCACAAATCTTTTGAAGACACTACAGTATAAATAACCTTATTTCCATGCCCAGCTTAGTTCTTGCTAGTGGCAGCCTCTCCACTGACACCCTCCATACCACACTTAGATTGCCTCATCTGCCCTTCCGGGCTTTTTCCTGGCAGATCTTCTGGTGGCAGTTCTTCCCCAGGAGGACCTATCACTCTGCCAGCACTTGCCCTGAGGCTGCCTTTTGTCTCCTGTTGCTGACAGTTCTGAACTCTTGTTTTGCATCTCTTCCTTCAAGCTTGAGACTTTTTCCTTTAGCATAGCTATCGGCTTCACTCTTCTTTTGTGTTGTGTATTTTGATTAAGCTCTTCATCATTAGTTTTCCATTTTGCCTAATCTACAGCAGTTCTTGATTGCTACAGAAAAAACTAAAATCACAGTGATATAAAAATAGAGATGATTCCAATAGAACCAAATTTTGCCATGTTCCCCTCTCAATCACTTGCATTTCCCAATTCATCCTCTTTCTAGTGCTGGAAACTATGGTAAGATACAGCTACACTTACAGAAGACTGGAACTGACTCTATCCTGTGGATTTTCCCTATTCTCTAACTGGTGTACCTTGATATCCACAGTCCCAGATAATCATGATGCCTCCTCAAAGGACTGAATTTATTACCTGGTCTTGGGGAGCACCTACAGTGCTTTGTGTGTATGACTTTTTGGTAACCCCTGCCCTCCTGGGGACAGACAGTAGCTCAAAGAACAAGCCAGGCAGCCTGCTCTGGGCTGCCTCCTTCTGCTGTCTCTTCCCTCAGGCATCATGAGGAGGGGATTTGTTGCCCAGTCTGTGGCTGTAGCAGAAGCAGGCTGTTTCCAGGTTTTTTGGAATCCTTTGACACTTCATAATTACAGGACTAGATGTACCTAGGATATGTGCCAGATTCCCACTTCTGAGAATATGGTTAGGTGGAAACACAAGACAGATCAGAGTGTCGTGCCCCTCTCCTCCTGCCTTCCCAAGCCTACTGGTAGAAACAGGGTAGCTGGGACAAACAAAGCAAAATCTCTGTGGAAAATCTGTCCCCTAAGCTGTGGGTCAGATGCCTCGATATAACACATTAACTCATTCCACAGTTCTTGTAGTCTGTCTTATGTGAAGTGGCATATGAGTTTTTTCTGTGTGCTGCTTTTCTGTGAAGTGCTCTATAGATGAGACCTAGCTGGTCTCTGTTCCTTGCTGGTCCAGCACAAAGTGGTGCAAAGCAGTGCAAATGGTCAGAAAGCATGCAATGCTAGTTTGCTCCTTATTTGAACTTACTTGAATTCTGGGCAATGAATATATACCTCTTTGATCATGCAGTATTTCAGTCCTTGTCCTTCGTTTCTACTTTATTTATGCTTTATTTATGTCTATATCTTGTGTTTAATAGTTTAACCCTTTCTATTTTTTGATCAATTTAGTTTTACTTTCTTTGCAGTATTCTTGCATACGTGGATCAAATTAGACACCTATTAGCACTATTCTGTAATTTTTATTCCTCCTTTATTAATGCTGTTTCTCTTCTGTGACTGGCTTACCTGGTGCTTAATACC
Organism: Picathartes gymnocephalus; assembly: GCA_013390045.1. NCBI lineage: Eukaryota > Metazoa > Chordata > Aves > Passeriformes > Picathartidae > Picathartes > Picathartes gymnocephalus. Next base: position 19,201 of record WEKY01025407.1, on the reverse strand, counting down.
AGGAAGGCTGCCCAACTAATTTTCCTTGAAATGTGGACTCAGTTCCTGCCCTTTATGAATGTAATAGGCTAAAAAGAGGAAATAAAAGCACTTTGGAGAGTCTCATACAATATCTAGGTGTGTTCACTCCCTCAGCATAGTGAGCTATTGCAATATTTGACTGCCAGTTTCAGTGTGATTAATTAATTTGATGAGTGTAGACTGTCTTAATCACCTGTTATGATTGACTCATACACACATTTCACTGTGAATTTTCTCTTTTGTACTTAGTGTGTTCATTTGCATGCCATGTTTCCTGCAAGGACAGTGCACCTCAGGTCTGCCCTATACCCCCTGAACAAGCCAAAAGGCCTCTTGGAGTAGATGTGCAAAGAGGAATAGGAACAGCCTATAAAGGTTATGTCAAGGTAACAGTCTTTTCTTCTTGGACAAGAGAAGAATACTTAACTTCACTTGCAGATCTACAGCTTGGAACCTCTAAGTATGTTTAAACACATTTCCTAAATAGTGCTAAAACCTTAAGGCTTTGTGTGCCATCTCTGTAACTTATTTAACCTTCATTGCTTTAGATGAAAAACTGGATTTTACTACAAGAGCTGAAGGTCAGTAGATTAGTAGCTACAATGTTCATAAGCAGCAGGGGAAAAAAAATAGAATGGTTTAAGAAATAATTTCTGTCATTTTTGATGTAAGCATAATAGAAAAGGTAAACTGTCCTACCCTTTTGGCATTGGTGGAATATCCAAGCCTAATATCTTTATACAAGTCTTAATAGATTTTTTAAAGTGTAACGAGGAATGGTTGAACTTAAAAGAGGAAAAATGATTGCTTGACTACTTGATATTTTTCATCCTATTTTGAAGGACAAGTAGAACATGTTTTAATTCCATTGATCTAAGTATAAACTTTTCTAAATGGCCTGCTTTCTGTGTCTCTTACATGTGCTTATGTGTAATAAGCAATCAGTTATTTACCTGCAGGTCCCAAAGCCTACTGGAGTTAAGAAAGGGTGGCAGAGGGCTTATGCAGTTGTCTGTGACTGTAAACTGTTCTTATATGATGTGCCTGAAGGAAAATCCACCCAGCCTGGAGTTGTGGCAAGTCAAGTCCTGGATCTCAGGTTTGTATTGTTGTGATAGAGTAGAAATTCTCTCTACTTTTTTCTTAACAGAAGTATTCATTCCTAGTACATAAGAAATTATAAGACTTTGAGAGCTCTGGTCTAAGAAGCATGTATTCTGTACATAAGCTGCAGCTGAGTTCAGGCTGATCAAGTTGGTTCAACAAGAAATTATTTAAGTGACTTTGGAGTCACTCACACTGCAATCACCAGTATTTACAGCATTAGCATGCTTCTTCCTGGAATTCCATATGCACCTATGAAAAGCAAGTGTGTATTCATAGATTGCTGTTCCCATGCACTCTGACCTCAACACTGAGTCACAAATTATCCCATAGCCAATAAGTTCAGCAGTGTTAGAAAAATTGAAGTATGCAGAAGAGCACCAACCAATTTACATTGCAAATGGCTCTAACACTGCCTTCTCACAAGAGTTATTATTTCATGGGGAACCATCTGAACCAGTGAACACTGTCTACCAGAGATCTGAGACTTATGTTGATCAGAGTAACCAGGGAGGTTTTTTAATTTCAATTTATGGAAATACCAAGAAAGTGTAATACCTTTTAATGTTACAGCACCTTTGTACCTGTGTTGAATACAAAGTTTCCATTCACAAGCACCTTGATTTATATTTTTTCCAGACAGTAGTACCGTGGGGTTGCAGCAGTACTGCTGTGCTGTTCTCACACTCACTGGGAACTGTCAGTGTCAGCTCTCTGACATGCTGGCAGCAGGAGCAGGAACGTGGAAGTATTGCAAATAGCAGCATTCACATCAGTACATTGCTTGAAGCAACTCAGCCAGATACTATATACCAACTGTCCCATGCTTTATCTGCTTATTGTAGCTGCCTCTTTGAGGCTGTCATCTGAGGGTTCTTAGATGTTTTTAATAGATGTTCACCACCACAGCTATGAATTCTAGCATGGGCAAGTTTCAGACATTAGTGTCATCTTTTCACTAAAATTGGCAATTATGGTGATCAACTTGGTCAAATTCAGTTTAAAAAGGCTAGTGTAGACAAGCCCTCTGGGGTGGAGCACTCTGAAATGCAAAAGTTGTTCTGATGTCTGTGTATTTTACTGTAATAGAGAATAAAATCTAGCTGTTTTGAAAACCCTTATTTGAAACCCACAAACTTTAATTATGTTGCCAAGAGCTTTTTATGTGATTTTTCTTTTTTTCCAAAGGCCCCTCTCTTGCTACACATTGAGGTATGAATTATTCATTTCTAATGTGTCTGCTGGGCTGGAAGAGAATATTCTTGCTTCTAATGGTAGAATAGGTGTGGTTGGGACACCAAAACTACACAAAGCCACCCCGCTTAACTTCAGGTGGACTGAGATACATGTACCAGATGCTATAGAGACATAACAGAGGCTTGTGAGTTGTTTGGGTCAAGGATGGTTAGAGCATAACAAAGCAGTTGTGACCTCTGTGCGGTGTTAGGAGATTGCAGCCTTTTGAAACAGTGGTGATACCAGTTAGATTTTGCTGAATAATCCTAGTGTGTGCTTGTATGTGATGTTCTTGTTCTCTTTTCTCACTAGAGATGAAGATTTTTGTGTGAGCTCTGTCCTAGCATCGGATGTAATACACGCAACTCGTAAAGACATCCCTTGTATATTCAGGGTATGGCTACCAACTGACTCTTACAGAAAATATCAGTTAAATACCAGTGTTTTGTTTTGATAGTGGCATATGCCATCCATATCTAATGTTGATTAAGTTATGTAGAAGTGTAAGAATTTACAAGGGCTGCTGGGATGTGTAGAACAATATGGTGCTCCTTGTATAACTAAACTGTAAACAACAAAGTTCTCCTTCTTTAGCTGCTTACTTGTTTGGTGCTTTTTTTATTTTCCTGATAATAATTCAGTATATTTTATCTCTTTTTCCATCGGTGTTACCAGATTCTGTTTTTTCTTAGCTTTGGATTCTTGCTTTAGGAACCGATGCTGTAACAGAATATTCTGAAACTGATGAAGTTTGTCATCTGTTATCTTGTACATAAGAAATACATTTCAAACTTTAGCATCCTTAATTTAATTTTAAGTATAGTAGAAAAAAATAAGAGAAAATAATTAACGGAGCTATAATATCCTCTTTAGTATATGTTCTATCTGAATACTGTATTTAGTTATTAACAACAGGAACTTAATTCTTGTTTTATGTGAATCATATTAAATCTGGAATTCTAAAATTTAGAAAGGAATACATTAGTAGGTATCTATAGTCCCTTACAATTGAATACAGAAACTCACTATCTTCAGCGTCTCTGATCTTCATCCATTTAGAATCAAGTCAGGCAAACATGGAAAGCAAAGAGCTGTCAGTCAGTTGCAGTCCCTATCAATTGGTCCTTCAGTATTTTACTTGGGAATTGTCTTTGCTACTTGTCTGCCTCTGTGTCTCTGCATTTTTGCTTTTTTGTAAAAATCCTTCCTGCAGTGAATTTTTATACTTTGGTTTACTGCTACCTTTACCTTAAGTTTCCTCTTGTTTCTGTTTTGGTTTTTGGGTTTTATATTTCCCATCTGCCTGCTCTCTTCTTAAATTAGCAAACATGGAATACTGTAGGAAAGAACTTCTGAGGAGAGAAAATATGCTGTGCACAATGATGGTTCATTCATTTAAGAGCAAGGCATCCATACAGTTTAGCCTGCCTGACTTGCTGCTCTTCTGCCTGCAGTTTTTAACTGAAAGGGTATCTAAATAATAAAAACCATTTTTGTCAAATATTCCTGTGGAAAAAATACTTACGTGGTTAGACATGGCCAAATATCTCCATGGTTTGATCAGATCATCCCCTACTAAAGAGATGTGATGAATTAGCTGGAAGCTTGATGTGTGAATATATCCATTAGGTAGGGGTCCAGAGAAGCTGCTGAATTACACCTCTTTTCTCAGTTCAATGTCCTCCTTCAAAAGCAGGAATTTCTAAAACTGGAAACCACTAAACCTGATGGGAGAGTCTTCTCAATTTCATTTAGTTCTGGATCTGCATCTCTCTGACACAGTCACATAACACATGATGATAATAGTGGCCTATGAAAGACAGATTTTCATTTCTTCTTCTACCAGCAGAAAACAACACCAGAATGCTGCCAAGCACTAAAACATTCACACCTCTGACCCCCCATGAATTCAAGAACAGTAAGAGTTTGTCTCAGATTCAAACATTTCTCCTTGGTAACCAATTTTTAAAGCTGGATGTTAGGCCATGCTGACATTCAGACACCACAGTCTTAAGTGCTGCCATTGATACAAATTTTTTAATAATAGTTTAAGAGCTGGCTGTAGTAGAATGCTTCCACAGCTTAGCAGTTCAAGTTAAGAAGCCTGGAGTTGCATAGCAAATAATGGATTTTTGTATGATGAATAATGCAATATATATTACAACCAACTGTTCACTTTTTCCCCTATATTTGACTATATGTAAGTTCTGAGCTTCAAAAGACTGAGGAGTAATAACATGGTGGTACTTCAAAGGGAAAAAAATTGCTGGAATCTGGTTTTCTTTTTGTTTTCTAAACATGCTATCATTATGCCTCCATCTGTCTTAAAAATATTAGTGCTTAGATAAAGTTTAGACAGGAACAACCCTTTATGCAAACTATTAAGAGCTACAAGCAATTGCAACTACTCAGTTCTTTGCCTACCTCTCTTCGCCTTCATCTTACTTCTGAACTTCTGTCTTTGACATCCTATTTTCCCAAGTTTACTTTCATATATATTTTGTTTTCAAGATGAGTGTTACTGTTTAGTTCACTCTTCCAGGAAGTGTGTGTGTTGCATTACCACAACATCCATCCTTACGATGATTTTCTTACCAAGGCATGTAGGCTGAAGGTCTGGCATTCCATGTTACAGCCTTCAGATTTGCACTTTTACACCTTTTGTTGCTTTTTTCTGTATAACTGTTGTTACTCAGAGTCTGTGGTGAGTGCTAATCCTGCCTGTTGGCCTGTTTGTCTGTGGCTGAAAACATAGTTCCCATGATACCACAAATCCCTTCAGTCTCTTCATGCAGTAGAAAAACCCAAAATATTAAGAATTAGTGTGTGCATTCTTCAGGCAAAAGAAGTTGCTGGATAGTTCTTCTGTTTAGAACACATTCTGCTTTGAGATCTGTGGGATGACTTAACTGAAAATTAAGTGAAGTCATAGTGATTTTCTTTTAACACAGGGACATGGGAGAATGCAGTACTTCAGTCTCAAATATTGCTTTTTTCCAGAGCTCTGAATGCAGCTATAAGGTGCTCTTCCCTTGGACAAATATTTGGAAAATTAGATAACAAAATCAAAATCTAGAGCTGATTATAGCAATGCCTTTGGGTTTAAATGCATCTGGTTCACAAAGCATGTGTCACTTTCAGTAAGTTATGGGTGGGTGGGAGGGAGGGGAGGGATCAGGACAAACTATGGTATGCCAGTGAAATTCCAGTTCAGAGCAGGAAGGAGCCTTTTACTGCCATGTATTGATTATTGTAGCATTCTTTGCCTACATTTTAGGATTCAGAATATTTAAGCAAGACGGAATACTTTTAAACAAAACCACTGTGGATTGTGGAGTGGTTGTTTTTTGGTTGTTTCTTTGAAGCACTGTGGCTGTATTAGCTGTGTTGTGCGTGCCCTTTGGGTACATAATCCCATTGTCATGAGGAAGTGTACTACTTTATTTTCACAGTTCTGTGTGATAAAAAGGGCTTTTATTACTCTAACTAATTTCACTGTCTCTATCTATTTAAAGGTGACAGCTTCTCTCTTAGGTTTGCCTTCAAAGTCTTGTTCTCTACTGATCCTGACAGAAAATGAGAATGAAAAGAGAAAGTGGGTTGGAATCCTAGAAGGGTTGCAGTCTATCCTTCACAAAAACAGGCTGAGAAACCAGGTTGTGCATATTCCACAAGAAGCCTATGACAGTACACTGCCTCTTATTAAAGCAAGTTTAGCTGCTGCTATTGTAGGTATGTTTGTTTTAGCTTTTGTAAGTGTGTGAAGGTTGCTGGAACTTTTAGATGGGCTTCTATAATGAGAGCACTGACACCTTGAAATAAATTCCTCAGCTGAATTCTTTCATAGGAATTTAATAATGGGCGAAAAATGCTAATCTTGCATTGATATTCAGGTTTCTTCATCCATTTGGAGTAAATAATACTGTTGAGTTGTTCAGTAGGTTGTTTTAGCAATATGGTGTATAGCATGCTTTTGACAGACTGTGTGAACTCAAGCAAAATTGATTTGCTGGGAAAATCTGTTTGTGCAGGAATTTTTTCAGCTGTTCAAAGCAAACAGCCTGTTTTAAAGATAATACTAAGCGTAGCTGAATTAATGGACTTTTTTTTCCCTCTTGGTTTAGATCGAGATAGAATAGCAATTGGTTCAGAAGAAGGACTGTATGTGATAGAGGTGACCCGTGACGGTAAGTTAGGCCATAATGCATGCAGTAATTTCATACAAAATAATGACCTCCATAATTTTTAGTGCTGCTCTAATATAGGTTGCACAACAGCGTTTCCTGTATAGTAAATATTAAGCACTCAGTTAATTGATGAGAAGGAAAAGTGAATGTGAGATATAGGCTCTCATTTGGTCGTTATTGTTACATTCAGTTGACTGGCCAAAATTAAAGGGATGAGTTCCTGGGCATATTCTGACACATTCTCACCTTAGCTGTGTTCCCACAGCGGGTAGCAAAATGCTCCAGCACACAGAACATGCACAGCACACTCAGAGTTTGTAGACTTCCCTTTAAAGCCTCCATGTCTCCTTGTCTGTTTCTTCCAGAAATTTGACAACCACTCACATTGTCTTGCAGACCGATGGTGTTCAAAGCAAGCATGTCTTGGGGTGCTGGTCTTGTCCCTAATTTCCTCAATTCCTTTTTCCGTGTAATTTGGAGGCTCTTTGAAAGTTGGATTTTACTCATGCTAAACCTTGCATTTGAATGTAAAATAAAGCATTGAATGCAGGTTTTTAAAGACTTACTTGGCTTTCAAAATTAAATTACATTAGGGATGTGGTTTTTTGGTCAAAAGAAAAACGTCATTGCTGCCTCATGTCTAGAATAAGACATTCCCCAATTCCAGGAGAAACTGCTTTTACACAGAGACAGCAGATATTTGAAATACTTTTTGGCGGTAATGAATGCCATTCCTTTGAGCAATCTTCCTGTGGTCACCATTCTTTAAGTAGTTAGATATAAACATAACTTGAGATGCAAATAATTCCAGGGATTCCAGTACAGCTTCTTGCATAAAAGAAAGTTGTAAATTTAATTTGAAAGGTCATTTCATAAAGGAACGATTATCTGCATCAGCACGTCATATGTAAATGTGAAAATTAATTGTCAATTTTGGTTTTAAGTTAAGAGATGTTTAGCAGGAGTTTTCTATGGCCAGTTCTGTGCGTTAATAGCATTTTTATAAATTGTAATCTGTTTTTCATTTTATGACAGTTGTAATTTTTAGTGTTAATTAACTGCCAGCTGTTTATAGCAAAGGTCTTTGGTTAGAATATTGCTTAATTCTTGACAAATAAGTTGGAGTTGGAGCTAGGAAGAAAATAATTTCTCTGTAGCAAAGCTGGTTATTGCATAGAACATTTCTTCAGACATTTCATCTATTTATGCAGGTGGGGGAACACCACAACAGTCCTTCGTGATTTAAACAGCTAAGGTTTTATTACCAAGTTTACAGAATTTTGTAACTTGCCTACATAACTCAGCTGTTACTGAAAAGAGACGAAGAATTTCCAATTAAGAGTTCTCCTTTTTTTTTTTAAACTACAATTCACAAATATTTTTAATGTGTTCAGCTAGCAGAAAAATTAATTTAATTGGTTTATGCTTATTAAGTTTCCTAATTTAGAATTGCTCTTCTATTATGAAATACTCACTGCATTCTTGAAAGTTCTTGTATAGCCAAGATCCCCAAAGAGCACACATTGTTCCTAACCCCGCTCTTAGCTGCCTCTAAACCTGCTTTAAAAAAATGCAACAAACAGCAAAACTCCACATGACTAGTCCTTGCTCTGAGAAGGGTTTTCTTGGTGCCTGTCCTAAACCTCTCTTCATGCAGTCTAAGCCCATTCTTTCTCATCCTTTCCCCATTACACACAGCATTTTTTTGCCTTTCCATGTATCTGTTTTACACCTACTTACTGTACTGCTTTTGTATCTGGCTGAGAGATCTGCCAGCAGTACAGCATTTTGTATCCTCACTTATCAGGATTAAATTATTTCTATTTCTTGTCTTTGTATTCTGCTAATTTGGCCTTCCTCTAAAATTTACTGAAGATGCTGTTGTTTTCCTGAAGATGGGACCCATTTCTGAAGATGCAGCATCTTGCACTGTACAGATGCTACAGATATAATTTAAAAAAAAAAAAATTGTCCATTTATCCCACATATTAGCAGCATTTTCCCACAAAGTGCTCTTGAGATTTTTTTTATGAGTAGAGAGGGTTACAGCAATGCTTTGTTTCACTCTTTTCTCTGAGAATTAATAACAGAGAATCAAACGTGAGATAAGTGCTCTTCCTCACCTGGTACATGTCTGTAATTTTCAGGCATCTCTATCTAGCACTACAGTGTTTCCAGGCCTGGTGGTTTTCCTGTTTAACTTACAGCAGCTCTTGTTTCCTTTGCAGTGATAGTCCGAGCTGCTGACTGCAAGAAGGTGTACCAGATAGAGCTTGCTCCCAAAGAGAAAATTATCGTCCTCATCTGTGGTCGGAACCATCATGTCCACCTTTTCCCCTGGGCCTCTCTGGATGGGTCAGAAGGGAACTTTGACATTAAGCTTGCAGAAACTAAAGGCTGCCAATTGATTACAACTGGAACACTAAAGAAGAGTTCTTCTACTTGTTTGTTTGTGGCTGTCAAACGACAGGTTTTTTGCTATGAAATTCACAGAACTAAACCTTTCCACAAAAAATTCAGTGAAATTCAGGCTCCAGGAATTGTACAGTGGATGACAGTGTTCAAGGACAAGCTGTGTGTTGGCTACCAGTCTGGGTTCTCTCTGTTGACCATCCAGGGAGATGGACAATCTATAAACCTGGTAAATCCTAATGACCCCTCGCTTATCTTCCTCTCACAGCAGTCTTTTGATGCCCTTTGTGCTGTGGAGCTCAGTAATGAGGAATACCTGCTTTGCTTCAGCCATATGGGAGTTTACGTCGATTCGCAAGGTCGAAGGTCACGCATGCAGGAACTAATGTGGCCTGCAACTCCTGTTGCCTGTAGTATGTATATGTTTTTCTGTTGCCATATCCCTGTTGCTGCTTTACTTGTCTGAAAATACTCAGCATTGTATTCAATTTTTGCTTCAATTTGTCTTTGAATATCGAGTTTAAATTTTGATGTGTTAACAGATACATGGTTCTTCGTGGTGGTAGTTTGGACTTGGAGATCCTGGATGCTGCAAGAAATGCTCTTATTACAGGACACAGAAGAATAAATAGTGGAATGCAAAATAATTTCTACAGAGAGTAGTCCTGGCTGCAGGACAGTGCAAGACTACCTGTCTGAAATTCTATTAAGATTTTTGGTCACCTAGAGAGTATAAACGTCCAGTTGTCTGTAGGGTGTCTTCTGAGTCCTGTACTCAAACTACAGTAGAAGGCTGAAGAAGAAATATAACTGCAAGTCTAAAGGTTCATAAAGAAAATAAGAGATAAACATTTTGGCAGAAATGCTAGCATTTTTTTCTCCTTTTGGTTTTAATTTTAGGAGGACAATATCCAAAAATAGTATAGGTGAAGGGTAATATTTGAGCCACTCCGCTTGTTTCAGGAGCATTGATTATCAGCTTGGTAGAACAGAGGCACATACAGAGCATTTTTCAGTATTCAGTAGTGAAAGGCAGTTGATGATAAATCTGGTATTTCTGTTTGAAGCTCAAATAGCAATTAAAATTTTTTGAATGATTGAAGGCAAGAAATAGCTTTTTGTTTAAGTGGTACAGCAAGGAGTTAGGTGCATGTTGGTTTGATTAGGCCAGGCCCTAATAGGAATTTGTTTAATTTTATTTGACTTGAACTGAAATTGTTTGCTTACTTTACTCTGACCTAGTTCTGTACTGAAGTCTGAAGCAAAGTCCCAAGGAAACAATGTACTGGCAAATTTACTTTAAAACACCATTAGCTAAAACTAATGTTTCCTTTTCCTTAATCAGCTCTACAGTTTTTTGCATTTCAGCAAACTCAACTTGCTAGTTAATGGTTTTGTCTGTTATTATTAGAAGTGTTTCTTACTGTAAACTATTTAATAACATTCTTGTATGTGCAGTACAAGTGGTTCTGGCCAAGGGCTGTTTTTGTAGAAAGAGCAACATTTTCTGCTGCCAAAGGAAACTACGTTACTTCCCTTTTCATTATTCTTGTCCTCCCTCCTCAGTCCTAGCGTCTGTCACTAGTGATGCTGGAGTTTTTTAACTATCCCATCAGGAAGTTGTAAAATTACAGAATGGTTTGGGTTGGAAGGGATCTTAAAGATAACCTACTTCCAACTCCCCTGCAATGGCCAGGGACACCTTCTACTAAATCACTTTTCTCAAAGCTCTATCCAACCTGACCTTGAACACTAGCATGGATGGAGCAGCTTCTTCCACAGCTTCTGTGAGCAACTTGTTCCAGTGCCTCACCACCCTCACAATAAGGAACTTCTTCCTAATATCTAGTCTAAACCAACTCTCAGTTTAAAGCCATTTCTCCTTGTCCTATCACTCCATGCCCTTGTAAAAAGTCCCTCTCCAGCTCCCTTGTAGCCTCTTTAGATACTGGGAGGTACTATTAGGTCTTCCTAGAGTCTTTTCCAGGCTGAGAACAATCCCAGTTCTCTCAGCCAGTCTTTGTAGGAGGGACCAACAAAGTCGAAGTGATTCTGCTGTGGTAAAGCACCACGTTGTTGAGAGGTTTTGGGATAAAACAGAATTTGTGTCTGGGGCATTCAATGCCCTCACCCCAGGAGAGGGCAGGGTGAGCACTAGCACAGCTCTGTTACCCTGGCTGGCCCAGCGGGGTTGCCGCACACCAGCCTAGTGCAGGTGTCCTGTGCTGAGACAGCGTTGGTGTCCTAGGGCTGCCTGGCTCCCCTGCAGCCTGGTGCAAAGCCTTGGAGCCAGCTGGTCTTGAGGCTGGAGCATGGGCAAGCCCAGTGCAGGCCCTGACATGGCTCTCTGGGAACCACTTGAGATCTGGTCAAGCTCATCAGCTCTGACTGGCAGGTGCCAGCCTCGGCTACAGATGATGTTTTTGCCTGATGCTCGGTTCTTCTGCTTCATTTGGACATCCAAGCCAACTAAGGCCGCATGTAATAAATGCTTGACCACAAATCACTTTTGTGTTACATTTTTATGATAGCTGTCCAAGGCATTCTTTTAGTGAATTTAGAAAATAGCACCACAACGTTACTCCAGTTCTTCTTAGAAGATTCTGTGATGTGTTTGGTGTCCTACTGGGTTATTTTCATTTTGTTTATTGAAGCATCTTCTCTCTATTAAATCCCTTAAGTTTCTAGTAACTGCTTTTTACATCAGGAGACAGTCTTTACATGAGCAGAAGCATGTTGATACAAAGCTCTAGAGATCTCTGCTTTTCGTTTGACCTAAAATAAACTTGTCTGCTGATGCCTTTTATGCTTTTAAAAAATAGTTGAAAAGAGAAAATAAGTTACAGGCTTTAAGCATTGTGACATTTTTCTGTCAACTTGATGAAAGCAACCCATACATGAATATCTAAAGCTAGAAAATTGTAAGCAAGGGAGGAAGGAAAATGAGAGCAGATCTGCATCATGAGTTCATGACCCAGCTCACAGATGGTGGCTCTCTCATCTCCTCTGCACACAGCAGATGTATAGTTAGTTTGCTGCTTCTGAAATGAAGTAATCCATAACAAAGCTAGCTGCTCAGTTCCTACCACCTAGCAAATTTGTAAGCATCTGAAAACTTCAGATGCCATTTTGCAATTTCATGAAATGGCAATGTAAAGTTTTTAAAAATACTGAAAGGATCAAATTTAAATATTTCCGTGATGCTGGCAGTTGTCATTAGCAAATCTATTCTCAGAAAAAAATCTGTTTGAAACTGGGGCTTTGAAAATGTGTTCTAAAATGTATCCTGCACATAGTGCAAAACTTGTAACTATTGAAATCTGCTCAAATATTTGTCAGTTCTGGACTACTGAAATGACATCAGGGTTTTCTGTTTGTTTTCAATCAATGCAGGTTGCAATTCTTCATATGTAACAGTATATAGCGAGTATGGTGTTGATGTGTTTGATGTTAACACTATGGAATGGGTCCAGACTATTGGCCTGCGAAGAGTAAGTAATTTTCTTTGAACTTAATTGAGTTACTTTCAAATGAGGTGTTTCTTCAGAGTGTATGGTAGACTTGAGGTAATTCTCTGTCTCCTTCCTCAAAACAGATCAGACCATTAAACATGGATGGCACACTGAACCTCCTTAACTGCGAGCCACCAAGGTTAATATATTTCAAGAACAAGTTTGCAGGTGAGTCCTGAGCAAGGAGAGAAATGGGGAACTCATTCTAACGGGTTAATTTTCACTATGTTACCTTGGCACTAGATGAAATTTATGTTGAATGTGTCTGGGTCATCATGTACCTCTGTATGTGAAATTGCTTTGTGCTGTTACAGCAGGAGCTGGCCTCAGTGTACCAGAAACGTCTGACAACAGCAAGAAACAAATGCTTCGAACCAGAAGCAAAAGAAGATTTGTATTTAAGGTTCCTGAGGAAGAGCGGTTACAACAAAGGCGGTAAGAATTTATTTGTAAGTTTGTAAAAAATAACTGAATATACATGATGACATGCAGAGACTGGGAATGCTAATAGTAAAAATCACTGTTTTTTTAGGGAAATGCTTAGAGACCCTGAGCTAAGGTCAAAGATGATTTCTAACCCAACAAATTTCAACCACGTGGCTCACATGGGACCTGGAGATGGAATGCAGGTCCTCATGGACCTTCCACTGGTAAAATACATTTATAAGGGAGGGATATATTTGTGCATTTGTTCTTGCTCACAAAAACTGTGAAGACGAGCTGGATGGACTCAAATATTATCTCTGTACCAAATTCTTTTTTAAATCCTTTTGAGAAAGGTGAACCTGCCTGCTGTGCAATGCTTCTAAATCCTATGCAAGGAAGTACTGTTAGCTGATTTATGAATGAGACACTGTAAGACAGTTATCACTGCCAGGAGCTTGTTAGTAGTTTTGTAAATAATCAGTCTGTCCTCCTTCCTTTTTCTTGTTTATCTTCGTAAAATAACAGAATGAATTTCCTTTCCCTTCATCCTCTCAACATTCTGCTCTTGGTATCACCTCCAACAGGCTTTGAGCACATCTATCACATGAGCCCTATCTCTGCTGAAATCTCTCTCCAGAGTGACCATTCCTCACTGCAAGGCTCCCTTCTGCTTTCTTCCTCTTCCTGTCCCTCCTCTGCTTCCCTAGCAAGGGTAGGAGTAGCTACAAACTGTTAGGAACTGGAGTATGGTATGCTTGTGGCACTTCACCAATTCTAGAGCAATAACAAGGGGAAAAAAGCTAATGCTGTGGAGGTAACTAAAATGCATGTGACTTGCAGTGCTTTATAGCATTGATTTTATTTTGTATTTAACTAATACAGCATTTTGTGAGCAATTTTAGTGTTAGATCCACAAGAGGAAGACGTGAAGGTACACTTTCATGTTCTGTATGTACCCTCCATTCCAGAGATATTAGTCAGACTTTGTCTTGTCTTTCTCAGATAGTGCAGATGTTGTCAGGCATTTGTCATTTCAGCAGGAGGAGGAAGGAAAGCAGAGCTGTTAGTACAGTCCCTGCCCCTTCATAGAGAGTTATCTGGCTGACAGGTTCCAGTGGCTGCTATGGGGCTTAGTTCTTTCTCTGTCTTTCTCAGGGTTTGTGTCTGTTACTGAAAATATGTGGATGTGGTCAAGTAAGTTCAGTTTTTCTACCAACACTGGGTTGTAATAGCTTCAAAAGCACAGTAAAGTTTTCATGAGTAACAGCTTCTCGTTGGATAGCTTTTGTTGCTGGCTAACAAGGTGTTTCATTTCAACTGTAGAGTGTCCTACCTCCTGCACAGGATGAAAAAACCTGTCCATCTTCAGCTAACCTGTCACGGCAGCAGCAGCAGCAGAGAAACAAAACCTACATCTCATGGCCCTCATCAAGTAAGGCTGGGAGCAAGCTGGTCACTTCTGACCTGTAATCTGTAGTGTCAACAGGAGCTGTAAACTGCCTTTTGTCCTTCGCTCTCTACAGGTGGCAGTGATGTGGGAGCAGCCATGCCTTCCCGAAGTATGTCTGACCCTGACCAGGAGTTTGACAAAGAGGTAAAACACCTTCTGTGAATGGAGAATGACGATATCCTGTTGACATAGATTGTTCTCTTTTTCCAATAAATTAGTTCCTAAGGAAATACTTCATAGAGATGTTTATGGAGATGTTTTCTTTCCACAAGTGTTTTTCCCAGCCTGTAATACATGTTTGCAACTTAGATACGCCAGCCCAGAAGCAAAGCTGTGAAAAGATCTTCTTACAGTGATATTTTAAGAAGTACTATGTCTTCGATTAAGCTTTATAGGCAACAGAAATTTGACTAATTGATGAAATGTCCTCAGAGCTCCTAAAAATGTTCTCTGGGATATTAGCATAGAATAGCAAAGTAATATGACTAGTTAAGTAATTTTCTGTGCTTCCTTAAGGAAGACTTTTTGTCACATAACTTGAGAAGGAATCAAATGTATAATACATAAAACTGCTTTTAGCAAGAATAAGAGTATGTGCCAGTAGTCACCAAACTTAAAGTGTCCTGGCTCTACAAGAATTGTGTTCCTGAATCTAAATAGAGAAGATACATGATTTTTTGTATCTGTGATTTATCATGTGTGTTCTTCCAAGCTTTGCCGAAGCACTGTCTGTGCAAGGAAAGTGTTAGGAATTATTCCTGGGAAGCAAAGTCCCTGATTAAGATCTTCTTTAGTGCTTTTTGGTACCAAACTGCAGGCCCATATAATGCTTTGAATTTTGAAGGGTGTTTTTGTGAAGCCAGCCTTTTGCAGGATGCCATAGCATATGCCAAGCCCAGAGTTCTGATCACGCCTGTGGTCTGACTTCCCTTTGTCACTTTCTGTTAGCCGTTAAAAGCACACAGAAGTGGGCATCTCTAAACACAGGTATTTTTGAAACAGTCTTGGTTTTCAAAGGTGGTTATGATGGACTGTGTTAGTTATTCTGCACACTCTTCCCAAACTCCATTATATTCCATGCTATAATGATAATTGTTGTTTGTAGGCACGAATAATGATAGATTTGAAAGGGTTTTTTTACAATCTTTCCTGTTTTCGGTAGCTCTTACAATTTCTTATGACTTCTTAAATTTAAAAAAATAGTAGCTTGTAAATGGAAAGAGCCTGTAATAACACCTTTTGGCTTTATACTATTTCCTCCATAGTTTTTGGCTTTATGAACTGGATCATGTTAGGATAAACTTGTTACAGATTATCTTATTATTGTTCGAGCCACGCAAAATCTTTTGAACAGCATTCTGAAGGATGTTACCTTTCAATCTATTTGCTAAGTATATATTTCCCTTTCTTGAAAATAACTTGCTACAATGGTACCAGGTTTTTTTGTGCAGTATTTCATTAGCTGTGAATGTGTGCAGTGCTCAGAGTTGTAATACACCAAAATAGTGGGAAACTTGCCAGCCATCCTGTTGAAGTGAAACCAGCCTGTGAAGGCAAATACCCAACAACTGATCTAACACTGGGGAAATAACTGTGGATAGTCTTTATTAGATGTTGATGTAGGACGTACCCAGTAACCATACTCTGTTTTCAGATCTACAGCCAGATTCTTGGCAGCCTTCACTCGTTTGTCAGGCGCTTCACAGGCTTGTTGCTGTTTTGTAAACCGTTCATATGCTTGTTTCCTTCCTCCTCACCAAAATGAAGATGATTTGACCGTAGTTTTTATACATTTACATGGGCAGATAAACCTACTCCTGGGCTATAAACATTGCCTAAAAATTGCAGGCTGGTAAATTCTGAACAAGAGTGAACAGATAGATGCATGCCATCAGGGAAGCCTTGCACTGGCTACAGGAGAGGAGCCAGAGATGTAGCAATTTCCACATACTTTACCATAATTCCTGTTGCATCAGAAGGTCACCTTTGGGACTGCACTAGAGCCTGCTGATGGTAATGGAAGTACTTGCTTGAATGTTTAACTATGGAATTAATCTCATGCACACTGCTTCGTAGGTGTTGCTCACCCTCATTTTTGAGTGCCTTTTAAATCTTTTGAGTGTAAAGAATTCACTTCAAGTAAACATAACTTTTTTCATGTTTCTCATTAACAGCCTGATTCAGACTCCACCAAACACTCTACTCCATCTAACAGCTCAAATCCAAGTGGTCCCCCAAGCCCGAACTCTCCTCATAGGAATCAGCTTACATTAGATGGACTGGACCAGTCGACCTGTGATGCGTAATGCTCTCGCCATTCCAGCTCTGATCATCCATTTCTCCCTGGTGTTCAACAGCAGGGCAAAGCTGTCTCAGATGCTAGTGCCAAGACTGACACAGACTCTCTAGTGTTGTACAAGAATAATTCTATATCCAGATTGTAGATACAAACTATGGAAATGAAGAAAATTCTTTACAAATAGCAGTTGAGGTTTTTATGCAGAATTGTTCACTGCTCAGTTACGATTGATTCCTTTCTGCACAGCTGTGACAGACACAATTTTATTGCATAGGAGCATTTAAGGCCACCAGTAAATAGTCTTATTCTTATGGTTAAAGAGAAATAGAGAGAGTTACTGATAATGTTGCTACAATATCAGGAATATTATTTTTCTATAGAATGATGTAATGTCTGAATAGCAGGAAATCCTTTTAGACAGAATTTGGACTTCTGAATAGGAAATGTGAGCAGGTCTAGTTACATCCTCAGATGAATACACTTTTCCCTTTTTCCTCTAAATGTTTTTTTCCTAAATCTTAAGGAGAATGGTAGGAAGCTGTAGGTCGTTTCCAACATCAATAGAATTGCCAGGAAGTCAAAGAAAAGTTGGTTATAGTTTTGTGGCCTTTTCATTCATTTAGCCATTACATATACAGCTGCATAACTGTCTTTCTATCTTTCTACCAACTTTTTAGTCTTGTACATAGGACTACTGCCAGTTATCTCTTTACCCATTCCCTGCTTTTTAGTCCTCATCAATCAGTCATTAGTCAGGGCTTTTAAAATACTGCTGTGAAAATAATTTTACTCCTAGTTCCTGCCTTTCTCCTCCTGAGAAGTTGTTTCTCCTGGGTTTTTCGTGTAAAGGACACACTACGCTGTTTAGCTAGCAAGCCTTCTCATGGACACATTGCCTTTGGAGTCTGCTTGACCCAAGGGACTGTATCGCACTAAAACATCAGTCTGTTCATTGGTTACCAAAGTGGAATGTGAAGGATGTGTAACTGGGGGTGCTGCTTTTCTCATTAATTGTATCCTCACCTGCATGAAGACCCCATGATTATTAATCAAGTATTGATCATGTAGAAAAATGCACAACACACTCCTGTATATTTTGCGATGGCCCACGTGCGGTGATGTTTTGTGTGTATATTTAATCTCATGCTTCCATGTATTATACGTTTAGTATTCAAAGATTTGTGACCATGTTTCATTAAAAGCTTGTAATTAATTCAGTGGCTGGCATATCCAGTTTGTCATTGTCACACTAGTGTGCCTTCTGTGCCAATTTTGTGACAGTTGGATGTCACTTATTTAAAATTCAGTTTAAATGGGCTAATAATATACCAATGGCTAATGTTCTTTTCTGAAACACTGTATAGGACGTGCACTTATCTTTAGTTTAAACTGAGTGTTCTAGTCAACATTTAATCCTGTTACGTTAAGTGTTTGACAGTACTTGCTCTTTTTCTCAGATTCTTGATAAAGGGGCTCAGTTAGAGCTGGACACTACTGCTTTGGGGTTTTCTGGTTTTTACTTTTTTAATGTAAGTCTAAGTCTTTGTAATTATTGAATTGTGAGAACATTTTTGAACAATTTACATGTCAATAAAGCAGAAGAGGGAGGTTTTAAAGTTTATAGTCGTCTGTCTTGACATCTGAAAACAATACCACTGACACTTGCTTCAGTCTCATGGTAAATTCACTTCGTTCACATGGACATTTGACATAAACTGAAGATATTTTGGGGCTCCATACCCCAGCACTACAAGAGAGGTGCATGTTGCTGAAGGTGAATGAGTGTTCAGGAGCAATGGAAGTCCTTTTGGTGGAATACAGCACTGAAATTTTGTGCCCTCAGTTTGTTTTAGAGTTGTTATTTCATTGATTTGGTGGCCCTTTAAAAATTATTTATATGACTTGTTCCTTACGGCCGAAGCATAGCAAGGAGGCTGCAGGTCTATTCATGCATCTTAAGTATCATAAAACAATAAATGATTTCACCTGTTGCCAAAGCAGTACTCCCAAAGAAAGTCTTAGGAACATTTCAAGGTGTGTGAATGATGCAGCCCCTCATATGGTTTTTTTTTTTTTTTAAAGCTCTCCTCATGCTGTGGTATTTGAGCACCATAGAGCCCACTGTAGCTGGACAGTGCCAGCATCTCCTCCAGGGTGTCCTAGGTAAGCATCCCTCATCCCTTATGGAGTGCCAAGTTGTCACTTCCTCACACCAGGCAATAGTTTAGTGTAGTGGTTCAAGTACTCTGGCCTAACACCAGTGCACTCACTGGATTTATTTACTCATTTCTGTGGTGAGATAAGGATTAGGAGAAATGCAAAGAAGGCCAAAACCTTAAAGGTATAAAGATAGTTTATTAACAGACCTAAAAGAGAAAAAACTTAGAAGGAAAATAATAANAAAAAACTTAGAAGGAAAATAATAAGAACCAAAAACTTTCAGATACATCTCTTTCCCCCATCCCATCAAGTTCTTTCCCATCAACAACATAAAAAGACAAAACCTGAGATCTTTAGTCAGTTTACTCCTCTTAAAAGAGGCTTTCATCAGTTC
>WEKY01025399.1:16620-29646 GCA_013390045.1 Picathartes gymnocephalus | reverse complement strand
GTATACATAAATATAGGCTAGTTTGGATGACACAGCAGTTTACACCTATTGTTAGATTACAACAATGTATTAAAAGAAAAATATTAATTTTCTCTATTCAGCATACTATCAGAATGTGGTGCACTGGGGTACCCCTGAAAGAGAATTTTCTTGAGGTTCTTTTTTTTTTTTAATTTTTAAATATCTTTAAGAATAGTACTACTGCTTCTAGAGCGTTTATTATTTAGAGTAATTGTGCAGACAATTAAAAATTTAACTGTTTTGGATTCTATGATTTCAGAATTTGAAAAAGGAAGATTAATTTAATATTTTCTAATTTTTTTTTTGAGAAATCTACATTACTGAAATATGGACTTGTATATTTAGTTATAGTTGCATGTATATTTTGGCTAAGAATGTAGCACTTTAAATTATAACACCCACTGGGACAGATATAATTCAATTGTGAAATTTAGAATAATGGGAACAGTTGCTGGTAGGAAAGATATGAGATACCCACTTCATTTGTCTTAAAGGGAATATGACTTGAAAAAATTCCCAAAAACTTATTTTTATATGCTTATTANTTATTTTTATATGCTTAATAGACAGCTATTTTTCAAGTCTATTGGTCCTGGCACAGTTACCTTCCAATAATTTGCTCTGACAAAATACGAAGGTATCAAGTTCTAAACTCAGCTTTTGGTCTTGGAATGGCAGCTGTCTATTTTCTTCTTCTTCTTCTTTTTCTTTTTTTCCTTGAGCATTTTTAATGACACAGAAAGACTCTGTTTGGGCAGTGCCTACTATTTATGAATTTGAGTTAATAATTTAAGTTAATAACCTAATAAGCCCTATAATAACCTAGTGGTATTTTCATACTCCTGAATACTACCTACCAATGACATTCAGTAAATCAAAAAAATAACTACTATGTAAGTTGTCCTTATATTAACATGGAAATGGTTATACATTTAGCTTCTAGTAAAGCCTCACATTTTTTAATTAAGCTTACTCAGTATTAAATCAGCACTACTAGGATATGTTTTCCTGGGAACTAAATATTACATGTCAAATGGTTTCAGTCAATGTCTCCTTTGTTCATGTTTTCCATAAAATCCAGGTGTATACAAGGAATTTTTTATTTTCTTCTTGTCTTTTTAGCTCTGTTTTTATCTGACTGACACTTCATTTGCAAAACAGAGCACAAGCACCATGGAAATGCTTTATGCACTCCAGAGCCAAGGCTGTCTTCTCAAAGGGATTCTACCTTTGCTTTTTAAGGAGAACATGCTGAATCCTCCTGTGAAGTAACAGCACCCACTATGTGTTTTCTCTTCTCTTCCAGAAACTAAGAACATGCCCTCCCTATAGCAATGATGACCAAGGGACCAGTTATCACCAGATGCTAAGCAAACCTTTAGTGCCGAACACACGGCCATCATTTGCCTTAGATGAATCACACATTTTCTTCTGTAACCAGTGGAAATTCTTAGAGATTTTTAAGAGTGAATAGTTAGTGGAAAGCAGATTTAGTCTTCTATCCTCTGTAACAATGAGAAGACTTTAAAAGATAAAAACTTTTTTAGTTTCTCTGGGGACTATTCCTTCCACTGGCCTCTGTAGGCTGATAAGAACGGGCAAAATAACTATATCACTTTTCATGTTGGATAACAATACCAGATTATAATCTAAAATGCCTTTAAAATTGACATAAAGCTGAGAATCTCCTGGGATCAAAATGCTTAGTAATGAGCTAACTATGGCAACCCTGGGAATGATTTTACCTTCTGATGACTCACATGCATTCTCCATCTTTCACTTGATCTGAATGCACTTTTTGTCTAGGAGAAATCAACCACATTTATGATGAGACAAACTGTTGGGAGTTTAATGAAGAGCAAGAAAAAATTGTTTAAAAGTGGAAATATGGAACAAATAAGAACAAGACTAAGTGTTGATTAAGAGAAAGGTCTTGTCTGGTTTTGTCTCTTTTATATTTCATTAATCTGAACACCAAGCAGAAAGAAGACAGTACAGTATCAGAGGGTATTGTAGATGGGATTAATGGAGTTAAATTAAGAAGGAGAAAATTTAAGATGAATATGAAATTTCCCACAAAAGTCAGATCTATTAGATTGTATAATAACCTCCTAAGAGAAACGGTGAAAGCCCAGATCCCTTGAGACCATTAAATGTAGACCAGATAAAAATGTGGGAGTAAGGACTGCAAATGCACTGACAGAGCAGTAACCTAGCTCTGTCACATGGCCACAGAATTTGTGATGGGTGCACAAAACTAAATACAAAGAGGCAGGCTCTACTCCAGCAGTCCCACAGTAATTCATACTTCCGTAAAATCACCTCACCCCCTTCTTCTCTGTCACAGCTTCTGCCATCCCAGTATTAAACAATCAACGGGTTTTTTCCCTTTGTTACATCTTAAACATGAATAACCCAATCTTCCTCACATTAAATACTTTAGGTCCCTCAATTCATGTTTCTCACTCCTCATTGTGTTTGTCATCTTTTTGGTTATTTAGCCAAGTTTTGAATACATAAGTTTGGATGTGGAGAAAAAGGATAGTTAGCCCTACTCTCCAGGATGCCTATTTTGCAGATTTAGAAGACATAGAGGCTATTTTTGCAGATATTTTTCATTTCAAACTCACATAAATTCTTCTGCTGCCGACTCTAATTTATTTTCTGTGTTTCACTATGTAAATTTCTTTTTGATTGTGTCTGTCCAAACATTTTTCATTGTAAAAAAAAAGTTCACATGAGGCTTCCTAAATTGAATCTCTGTTTGTCCATTATCAAGAGACAACGAGGGAAGAACACAGGCAGGAAATGGCATGGGTAAAATTGCTATACAGTGAAACAATTGCTAAGTTGCTATAATCATGGTGAATTGCACGTGCAGCCCACTGTGTACAACTGCCCTTAATCATTTCTTGCCTTCTTGAGATACTCAGAAAATAATCTGCAGAAATCACAGTCTTCTGACTTGTTGTTCTGTCTTATCTTACACATTTCTAGGTACATCTCTTCCACCTGGAGACACACCATGCCCAAAAACTATTAAATCAAAATATGTCCAAGTGGTATTGTCCTACCATGTGCAGAAAAAAAGCCCAAGAGATAACAGCTTTCCAAACCAAAGACAGATTCATGGGGCATAGCAGCCTTGGAAAATATGGAGTTATCAAGGGGAAAATAACTTATACATGTATATTATTCAAATATTATTTAAATTTACTTACTATCAGACCAAAATGAACTCTCTGGAATTAAATAACACTATGTAGTTTTAAAACAATTCTTGAAACATTTTAGTTCCAGGTGAATATGAAGGAGATGTAATTTTTTTATATATATACAGATAAAAGGTTTCATGCAATTTAAAGGTGAACTAAAATTCCTTCTTAGCAAAATATAGCTAATAAATTAAGATCCCAAATTATTAACCCAATTTATTTGTAGAACTAAGAAAGGGAAAAAAAATAAGTATCATAGGAGATGCAAACAATAATATTTACCAATCAAAACTTCCATTTATTTCCTGTATTTTCCTGAATGCTTTGGCATTGCAAACACAGCAATTGACAGACAGCAATTGTGTTGCATCGAGTACTTACAATGTGACTGATATTACGCCTCTGAGTAATATAGCACAGAATCCATGGGAGTGGTCAATAGTTCTTGGCAGGGAAGTAAAAGCAAATTTAAATGTTGCTGAAAGTGTGTTTGTTTGTCCTTTGAGACACTGGCACTATATTTTTTAATTATTTACAACCTCCAAATTATATAAAAATAAATTTCATTTCCAAAAACAAATTACTGACTACATCTACATTGATAATACCAAGATGATAATACTAAAATTTCAGGCAATAGCATGCATTTTAATAGACAAAAAAATTACAATTACAGTTCCTACATAACCAAGATGCAGTTTATTCATAAAATAAATATTAATTTCAAATAATTTTTAAAGGTGTTTCAAAAGTTGTTACAATGATAAATTTGTGTAAAAAGCATGACCAGGTTGTCATATATAAAGCTACAAAGCTTCTCAGTCAGAACTTTTGGGAAATACTTTTCACTGAAATTTTCTGATTAGGTTAGCGTGTAGCATTTTTAATGGTGATTTGATTTCATTATATTATTATAGTCACTGAATACCCTGTATGCAAATAATGTCTTCTGCAGGCCAAACCCACAATGGACCCAGTGGAATCCCCTTCACCACTCAGACTTACAGTATCTGCATTTTGGGATACCTTGGGATCTAAGACTTTTACAGTTTTGGGTGGTGAGACCTGAGAGGGAGTGAACATTTGCAACACTGCCAAATCGTTACCCTGCCTTGTTCAGTTTTACCAACAAGTGCAAATGAATTAAAAAATTTCCCAAAGTCTGAATTCTAACTTTTTAAACTTCAAATATAATGAATTAAAAAACCCAAAACAACAGAGCAATACATTTGTTCTTGAGGCACAGATCATACACTATACTTTCATACATGTAGAATACAAGTCTTCAAAATCCTCACAAGTGAGAGAGTTCAGGTTTTGGACATTACAATTTCCCTTTTCCTTCAGTAGAAGAAGCAAATCTATTTTAGGACGACATCCTAATGTGCTCTGCCTCTGGTTTAATGCCTCCTCTATACACGGATGACTGCAGCTCTCAGAACTAGAAAAGCTGGGACAGCTCTCCAGGATGCTAGTTAACAACCAATAGCTTACAGGCAGGCCCAGCAGAGCTACATTTTATTATGGGACCCTATCCCCTTCCTAGGCAAAACTATATCAATCTGGGCGGGGGGGGCAGGGTAGAAAAGACTGTCCTGGGAAGGTTTGAACCAATCAAAAACCAAAGTAATTGCAATTTTTTTTTTTTGTGTACAAAGTACCTGTACAAGGTTAGGTATCTACAAATTTGAAAGGTGATAGAAAAAAAAGGTAGTACTCTTAAGAGTATTAAGTCTCTTGGAAAATTACAAAGAAGCTATTTTTTATGCTACAGGCTTGCACAAAATAAACTTCTGGAGTGGGACTATGTGTACAGGAAGAGAGTAAATGGACGTTCCCTTCCTTCATTAAAAACACGTATAGTAATAACAGATCCAAATCACAATAGATCTACATCTGTGCTACTAGGACCAGAAACATGACCCACTCCTTCTGCAAAGAAAAGAGTTGTGTCAACTTTTCTTCATTGCATGACCTTATGGGAAACATCTTTAGTTCAAGTGCAGTATTTTTGTATTGGTCAGGACAGCAGTGCTGTTATTAGCAGGGTAATATATCTGGATTTTCTTTCTTATATACCTGTTTTTGCTCTTCCATAGTCACCAAAAATGTTGTTTAAGTTTGAAGAACAGTCCAAACAGTTCCAGTTTAGAAACCTCCATTTTTCCCACAGCCAGCAATTGTACATTCTCTGGATTCAGACTATAATACAGGTAGAGCCGAATGTATTAAAATGACAGGAACATTTCCTACATTTTAACTCAAGAAACAGAAAAGTTTACATAGAGGTTATTTGGTTTACAGATTTTAAAAGCTGAATAATAATCAAAACTGACAATATACATGTATTCTGTTTAAGTTTGCTGTCTTACTTTCTATTAAATCATTTTATTTGCCTGTGAAATCTGCTGAGTTTAGTCCACATCTCTGATTAGTATGTTCTGCAGACTGCTTCCTATATAAAAGGACATACATTCAGGAACCCATGCATACCCAAAATGCCTTTCAAGGTAAGAAAAAAACGATAAAATTTTAAAATTCAAACTAACAATAGGCTAAACAAATTCAAATTCAAGGCCTTAGAAAAACAAAAGATTAGGCCACTCCTCGTGCTCACTCTTTAGCGCCATCATCCTGCAGAAATTATTTTGAGAAAATTATCTAAGTTAGCTGCCATGCACATTGGAAATTCCCATACAGCAAAAGTACAATATATAACTGCCATTTCAGAGGCTTTAATACCTTTAATAAAATTACCATTACCACTACAACCACTGTCAGTAGATTAGCCCAAGGCATGTGTATTTAACCTTATTTTCAATAAGAATAGATATTTAATACTTCTCTAAACTGACATTTTTCAGAAAATGAGATTTTCCAGGGAGATGAGAATGATAGTTTTTTCAGACATAGCAGTCTTGTTACAAACAGACAATCAAGTATCATGAAATATCACTGAGGCATCATTACTTCACCAACACAATTTCTTAAATGTGAAAATACAATCTATTTTCTGTATGAAAGCATTTTCTGTTTACAGCTCAGAAAGTGCTGAGCCATGATGTGGCCAGAAACATTTATAATGGAGACAGAAAAATTCTTATTTCATTTCTCTTTGGATAATAAAACTCAAGCCCCCTGTATCTAAAGAAGAATTTGGTTCTGAATGGAAGTGACATCTAAAATGTATATACGGAAGGAAGGTAAATGCTATTGTGAATCAACTCATCTAATTTGTTTTGAAATACTAATGATACTTGCTCTATGATATTTTTAAGACTCTAACAAGTAAAGTTAATATGGTGACTGAGAAGGTTAATATAATAAACCAATTCTGGACTAAAAAGGATTTTAATGTGGCACAAAGCTTGTGACTAAATTGGGGTAAATATTACTGACAGGGATCTGAAAAGAAAACTAAGAAATTACTATTCATGGAAATTATCAGTTAGCATATACAAACCACAATTTTTACTGCAATAACTACATGCAATCCTCACCACTTGTAGTTTTTACAGAACAATATTTGCTATTCTGGTTTCAACTAAACAGAACATATATTTTTGCCTAAAAAAAACAAGAAACAAATAACCCTGGTATGAACAATTCATTTTTGTAAAGAAGGAGACTGTTAGGACAGTCTTACTGGATAAAAATGAACAAAAATTCTTGACTACTAATTCCAAATTTCTAAGAAAACTTTACCTTAATTAGTTTTTTCTCTACTGAAAAAACCATTGTTTGCTGACATCTACTAATAATGCAATAAATATTTAAGAAGTTGCACCTAAATAAGTGCAAAATATGATATTTTTCTTTTGCAGGGTCCCATTTAAAATTCTTGCATTCCCTAGCCCTAAGTATGACTCTAGAAACAGAAATGGCTTAGTACAATGACCTAAGAGCACACCACACTACAGTGCACAAGGAGAAGTTGTGCAGCAAGAAAAAAAAGTACTGTGTTAAAAACAAAGGAATAAGTTAAGACTACAGAATTAAAAGTTGCAGGCCTCAGCAAATACGTATAATGCCTTTTGTCTAAACCTTTTCCTCAGCAGTTCTTCACAGCAGCTAGCTTACTTCTTTACTGTGCTAAAATAATGTATCTTATCCAGCCATGGATAAAGTTAAAGGTCTTTTTTAGCAAACTAAAATGGTCAAGAGATACATGGTGAATTCTTACTTGTCAAGCTGGTTAGAAAGTCTGCTTGGTTTCACAAGCACAGCAGTACCACCTAGACAGATGCTTTTAGCTCATAAGCTGCCTTCAGGACACACTTTTTGATGAAAACTGATTTGCATACCATCAAGTCTATGCTTAGAGTCTGCTAGCAGCTGATTTTGATCAGGATGCCAATGGGCAAGAATCAGCATAACAGAAAAGGAGAGATACAAAAGATAAAACAAGTCAGAAACCATTTTCGGAAGTTTCTTTCTGGTAAGGTAAATGAAGCTATCTTTTCATTAGGAACTGATTTCAACCTAATTGTTCAAAAAATTCAAAACCTGTTTCATTTTTTCTCTAGTAGGACGGACTAAGACCTTTGTGGAAAAGTAGATTTCTGCTGAAAAACACGCCTGCTTTATGAAAACATATTAGTGTTTTCGACATCTGCTGGCTTGGGTGGCTGCCTGCAGAGTGCCAGATGTTCAAGGGGTGGCTGCTCCATGTCAGCTCTTCCATATGAATGGGAAGCACACAGCTCCCAAATCAGTTTAACCAACATTACTGAGTTGTGAATACCTGTAAAATTGAAAGAATAGTTTCAGTCACTATTCCAAGGATCTCTGAGAGCATTTTGATTTATAGATTTGTGCTTTGGTGTTATCTAAAATGAACCATATAGCAACTTTTGTTCTGCAGAACACTGGGGAGCTGGGTTTTTAAATTCGCACAAAAACTGTTCTCTAAGCTGAAGATTGTCTATTACAGCACATATTCAAGATGTAGACTACCTTTCAATTTGCAGAAAAAATTCACACTCTTTAGCAAACTGTATGGTTTCTCATCGTGGCAAAATCTATGGAGTTTAAGTTGTAACTGTTATTTTAGAATGAAATTCCAATAGGTCTTTAAAATTCAAACCTTTATCAATAGTTTACACTGGAATCCTGAAGTGACAGCCTACAATTTTACCTACTGAAAAATTTGGAGGATGTTCACAACCTTGTCCTTGTCACCTCTACAGGAGTTTTCCCAAACAATGACAAAGGGAACAAGTACATTTTTTGTGTTTCCTTGCTCCTATTTTCTTTTCTTAAATTTTGACAGAAGAAATTTCATTCATAAATGCAAAATATTGTCTCTTTATGGTACTAATTTTGCCATGACAAAAAATGTATTTTAAAGAAAACAGTATCACAATTCATGGAATTGATAACTTGTGCCAAAGGCTAAGGACATGTCTCTACTAATAAAAATACTTATCTACACCGTGTTTTCACTCATTCTATGATGAGAAAACCTGCACCAGTAAGGAAACAATTATGAGATATGCTGGTGTAGATGCAGTACATAGGAAAGGACCAAGACATTTTCTTTGTTTTCCCAGCTAGTTTACTACCAGTGTCCCTATTATAAACCCATAACTCTGGAACCTAATCTGGGGTAAAGTTCTAAGTCCTTTTATTTCAGCATATTTTAGGTGAGTCTGACATGTATAACCTGACTGGCACAAGAAGAAAATAAAAGTATAAGTCCCTCACACAAAGTCCCTCAATGATCACCGTTGCCTTACAATGCTCAACTAAGGGAAATTTCAACAGTGCGCTTAACATGAATTGAAGTTCATATACTTCTGTTTAAACACAGATTAGGATGTCCGACAGATAAAAGCCATTGAAAAGCTGACAACCTAGTTAATACAAATAAACCATCTTCCACACTACAAAAATGTTCTGTATTTTCTGCTGTGTAGATAGCATACATTTTCTAAAATCCTGAAAACAAAACTCAGTTAGGTTTTTTCAGGTTCTTCAGTGTGTTTTTCACTGGATATAGATGCCATAAAGTAATTATAATATTATCAAATAGAAACTGAACCATTCCTTAAATATTTCACTTCTGCAGTGAAGTAAAAAAATCCCCAACTTGTTCCATAACATAGTGATCCTGAAGCATACGGGAATTTTCTCATCCCAGATACACAGAGGGCAGCCGGGAGCCTAAGTACTGACAGAGGAAAGTGAGGTTGTAAAGGTGTCCACATACTCATTTATTCAGACTACCTCTAGAAATGATGGAGTTGCCTCTGAGCTACTATTCCACATTCCAGTCTGATATAGATGGGTTTGGCCTCACCTCCCCAAGAACCACATGGCAAAGTTGGAAGTAATTTGTCTGCAAATGAGCTGCTGTGCTCCTCCCCATGGAAGAAAGGGGAAGGAAACTAACTGTGAGTTACTCAGCACAGTGATTGCCCTGTTACCTGCAGTATGCTTCTTTTTTATCCAGTCAAGCGTGAAAATTGCGATTCTACTCATAAAAGCTTCTCGTCAAAACTTTCATGTTGCAGAGTACAAGGAAAACAAATTGAAGTGACCAATGCCTTTTCTGAGGACTGATTTCACATCGTGCTCTGTGTCTTCAGAGCACCTGTAAACACAATGGGAATCATGGGACTGAGTGTGTGCAGAAGGTAAGGCAAAAATCTGAACTCTGCCACAAAACACAAAATCTGCAACATAAGGAAAAATGAAGTGTCTTTGTACTGCATTTGACAGACTACCACAGTGGGCACTTAATCCAGTGACTGCCCATAGGCACTACTACATGAGAAATGTTTAAGAACAAAAGACACAAGAGCTTTCTGTATAGTGAAATCCTGAAGACAGTTTTTGGTTTAGTTCTAACTGCATGTGGTTGATGTATACTTAATTAATTTAATAATGGTCATTCCAGTATTGCGGTAGGGATTAGGATGACATTTTTTCCTGTAATGCATCACGTGACTTCCTGGGACTGTCAAATAATTTTCTACCACAAGATTATCAGAGACTGGAAATGAGGCTGAGCTTTGGGGGTTGATGATCTGATGGGGGCTCAGCTAATGTACTGTTTCATATAGCTGGGGTGTCTAGGTCATTGGCTCAGAGTAGTGCTATCACCATGTTTTCTACCATTTCACACTGGCAAGAACCTAAGATTTTGGCAGAAAGAGAGGAAATTGCTTGGTTTAATTTTCCGTACTTTTTAAATTTTCTTTTTACTGGCTAGAGGAGTTTACCAATTAAGATACCTACCCATTGAACAGCATACATTGAGCTCTATTTTCTACCTACAGTATAAAATCTGTATTAATTAAATGACAGAAATGTACATCAAGTAAAATAATTAAAGTAACTATTTCAAATATTTTTTTAAAATAACACTGTGCTATGCTAAAACTGTGGGAGAGAGAATAAGAGCTCCTCACTAATAAGACTTTCATTAATGTTACCATTTAGTAAAAATCCTAGAATGATCAGCAGAAAGAAATATCTTTTCTCCTCTTGCTATTGTCTTTTCTTTCAGTTTGGACATAAATTCTGAATTGTAATGCAATTCTGCCTTTTAATTTAATTTTTACAAAGTTATCAGTACATATTTCAAGTACAGAAAATAATTTGTTGGTATTTTCATTAAAATAAACTGCAATGCTGCATATCTTACATTAAAATATAGATGCACACTAGTAATTAAAAAATAATAATCAAATAAAAAGCACAGCAGAACACTTCAATTACTGATAGCAATCATAGTATAATCTTGTCCTACCAAGTGTGTCTCCAGGTACAGTTTAAGGCTGTCTGTCTCTGCTTTAGGAGGAGTCCAATTCTCTGTTGTTTCCATGGCTTCATTTAACCAGTGAATGAATTCATCCAGGTTGCTTACAAACCCCTTACCATGTAAGAAAAAAGAAAGAACAAGTAAAGCACATTTGTCAGCAAAAATGGCAATGTGAAAAATGTATTCTCAATTTTATATTTTTTTTTAGCCAAAAGAGTAAAATTTTACCTCTTACAACCTAGAACAAACAAACAAACAAAACAATTAGAAAGTGGTCTTCTGGTAACTGAGTAGCAGAACAGTGTTTCTGGGAATAATCTAATGTGATATTTTGGGACAAGACAATGTGGGATCCATATGACTGTGATGAAATAGAGGAAACAGCAAAGTTGTAGAGACTATGAGGGAGATATATAAAAAGCTTCACAGAAATTATAATGAAAATTGAGCTTAAGACCTTGCACTGGGTGGACTGGGTGTACTATGAGCAGTGAATGCTGACAAAAGGACTGAACAAAGCTGCATTAACAAGGTATACATAGCAGACCGAGGGAAGAAATTACTTGTCAGAACTTGGGTGTTGTGATTCCTGTTTTGGTTCATAGCATGAGACTCAGAGAGAGGAAATCAAACAGTAGATGAGGCAGAATATACAGCATTTAATATAAATATTGCTGATTGCATATGAGCCACGCAGATGGTGCTCCGGAGAAGACAGGAGCTCCTGCTTCTCAGGAGCACCATTTATTTCAAGATTAGTACCAATTATATTGTCTGATTAAAAATAGTACCCCTGAATTTACATGATTGGATGATTCTATAGGCACATACTGAGTACAGATAATTTTACCAAAGTCTTATCCACCACAAAGCAAGAGAGTAAATGGAATAAACTGACCGTGGTGTTTATAAGCACCCTGAAAATTAACTCTGAAGAGGAATGTGCATCTATTACAAGCATTGTAAGACTAGATTAAGTTAGGTCTAATACTGGTTATATTATTAGTCATTAGCTATGAATTTCCAACATAGTGAGAATTTTAATTTCCAGTTGGGTAACAACTCAGTATATACACTCAGTACCTCACTCTCACCACTCTACTTATTAAATGATTTCTGCTAATTATTAATCCATTCAGATAGCTAACAGCAAACTAAGCATAGAACTTTTAAAGATTCCTGAGTGTCTCGACCCCAAAACCTCTTCTCCAAAGTTGCACATGAAACTGGAATTCTAAACAAGATAGAAAAAGGAGTCTGAGCAGTAGGTGCACAGCTGTGTTATGTAAAGTGCAATGGTAATAACCCAGACCAAGCAAAATCACACTTCCTTCAAAATTCATGGTAGAAGAGTCATTTTGGTCCAGTGCTGCTAAGAATCAGGGTCCAGCAACCAACTGTTGGCTCCTAGGTGAAGTGGCAGTGCTTCTAAACCAAAGCTAGAGTCTGGCAGGAAGCTGCACTGCATACTGCAGGCAAGACAGCACCCATTTCAGCAGTCTGAGGAGCTTAATTTTTTTATGCGAGTCCCCACAAGACCTCAGGATAAGGAGACTATAGCTATCTCTATCCACGGAATCCACTGTATATCAAACCAATATAAGGAAGAAAAGTGGTATTGTGCAGGTTTCATTGTAGGCTATTTTCTAGGACATTCCAGAAAGGGGGAAGAAAGGGAAAGCAACCCAGTGGCTATGGTGACTGAGACATTCTGGGGTGAGTAATGAAGGCAACTACACCTGCTGCCTCCCAAAAGCAGGCTACCATACCACAGGGGCTATGTTCACCCATGTCAATCTACGGACAGGGGCAGGGGCAAGATGTTCTCCTTGCTCCATTGCTTACTTTTTTCCAGCTCATACTAGAGCATAAGAGAAGCCAGATTGGCAGAGGAGTGGGAGACGTGAGCTGAAGAGGAGGAGCAGGAGGAGTAAAGTCCTTCTTGTCCCCCCAATAAATCTCTGCCTGCATTTTAGCAATGTGCTGTCCTTGAGAGACAAGGTGATATGGTAAGCAAAAAAA
>WEKY01025362.1:0-14396 GCA_013390045.1 Picathartes gymnocephalus | reverse complement strand
TAGCCAACTTCTATTTTCTCATTATATTTTTGGTTCAGGTAAGTTGGATAATACTCAGGAAATTGCAATTTTTGTGGTAAATTCTGCCACTGATTTTTGTTCTATGAATTTAACTTCTCTACTTACATATTCTGTCTATAGAAAGAACACATTTCCAGTTTCTCTAGGAAAAGAATATAACTTTTAAAGTAATTATGGTCCAAATTTAAGTATTGTCCTTAGGTTTTATCTTCATGAATGCTAATGTTGATATTTTAAATTTTTGAGAACAAAATAGCTTTCTNATGTAAGTGTACAGCTTCAAAGTCCATTGCACAGTCAGCACAGGGATTCAATTGTCTGCCTCAAATATGACTTTAAGTCTCTTAAGTGAGTAATGAAATTCCAGATACACTTCTTATTTTTGTGGACATTGGTGGTGTTTGAATATTTGTATATTTTCACTGTAGGTGGTTGTAAATCAACAGACTATTGTTGTATAGTTCTAAGATCCTCAAATTCAATTTTTTCAGATAAAATGAACACAGATTTTACAGTTGAAATCGATAGTTTGCCAGTTTTGAAGACCTCAGTTAGTGCTGTTATTGTTACAGCTTATGTCAGAAATACTGCTGAGGCTTTTGTAGCAAACCATATTTCTTTTAATTAAGAATATCCACAAGTAGATTAGCACAGTCTGAACATTTTCTATGATCTTTATCCCTCCAGCTCTGTAATGTACCTGAATTCTGTGGAGCAGAATTGCAGGCTTAGTAGGTGAAGGATAAGTGGGAGAAGGGTTCAGAGGTGAGCAAGTAACTTTTGAAAGACTAATTAATATCTGAGGCAGAGACAAGATTTTGGGGTACACAAACCTTTCTTTCATTATAAAATAGAATACTTTGGTCATGTACAGTCCTCCACAGTGATTAACCAACATTTAGTGTGTGCATCTGAAAAAGATGGCACCTCATTTGAGAAAGAAAGGAGATAGTGAAGAGTTCATAAAACTTATCTGTGGTCGTGTCAGTGTCGGGGCCAGGTCTGCAGCTTTTAATCCATTGCCTCCTGTGTCCTTTGATCTTGTTCTTCCACATTTAGAAAGAAGGAAATTTCTAGGCTGAAAATTCCTATGCTGGACTAAAGTCATACAGTTCTAACTTAGGCTAACAAAATGTGTTCTCCATCACATCTTCCTAGTTAAGAGTATTGACTGTGTCATTCCTGTTGCAGTGTTTCATGCTGTTTAACATACTGTAGCATGAGAAAGATGGGAACGTGCTGAAGATGGAACATAAATGTTATTAAAGTAACCACAGACAGTGTGACTTTTATTTCTTTTTAATGCAGATTTATCTCTTCAGTTCAATGTTGTGTCACAGTTCTTTCAAATTGTTGCCTTTCAGTAGTATCTAAATGTGACGTCCATGAACAAACAAGGATCTAAGGGCATAAATTCTGTTCTGAGTGTAATCCTGTTCTCTCAGTTTGTGTCAAATGGATGCCCTCACGTGTATGGGAAATGTCTTGTCTGTGTGTCTGCGATCCTGGAAACAGAACAGCTGCAGTCGTTTGTTCATTTGTTAGAACGGAATTCTGTTTTTATTCCAATCCCTTTTGGAAGTTCCTTAATATCTAATATCTTTCCTTTTTGTAAAACAAAGGTGCCTTTTAAAGCTGACCACCATGGTACCTTCCCTGTCCTATGAATCTCATGTGGCCAAGATGCAGTGTCTGTCATCACCACCTTTTCCACTGGAGATGGCAGAGCTGGGGCAGGGTCTCGTGTGATTTCAACTTGCAGCACAGTCCAGTCCACGTTGTTCACCACACATGTGCACGCCCAAAACAAGGTGACAGACTGCATTTTGGTGACATGAGGTGTATGATGGATGTATGTCCAGCTGCATGGCAGGCAGAGGACCATGGTGTCCTGGTGAAAGAGGCATAGGGAGCAGGCTGGCATGACAATTCCAGCAGCACAAAACCTGCTTCACTTTCATATATGAGCCTCTCTTGAGAAAGAATAAGAGAGTATAGATGGCAGAAACGTCATGAGTAACTCTATCCGGCCAAAAATCAGATGTTTTGGTAGGGGTTTTCTTGGTCAATATGCTACCAAGCTGAAATTGTAGTGCTACAGTTAAAGAACAGACAGTACTGCAGACTTGGTCTCATTATTGTTGTGTTCTGTAAATTGTCTGTTTCAGTGAAAAAAAACAACCAAAAACCTCATGTGTGCATTGTAAAGTGGCATGATCTGTTTTCTTTGTGAGGTTCTCCCCCCGTAACAGAGTAAACTTCATGTATGACTTTTTTTTCTTCTTTAATTATTCCCAAAGCAATGTCATAAGTCTCAGGTAACGTTGATCAAATCAGTGTCTGTGGTTTTGAATAGTTCTTGTGTATATTTCCTTTACAGCACTTGACCATGTTGATTTTTTCCTGCAGCAGAGGAGAACCACTAACATCCCCCCACATACAGAACCTTAGTGTGTACACTGCACTTTTGGCATGCCAGCAATAATAGCACAAACTGTAAAAACTGCATGTTAACTTGGGGCAACCACAAAGGTGCAGTCTAAAAAAAGTGATCTCTATTATCTAAACCATTGGAAATTACTGTTCTTAACTTTATTTTCACTTCTAAAGTGGATAATGTTATTAACTCTACATTGCTAGTAAGCAGTAGATCATACAGAGTGTTGAAACAGCTTCATGAAATGTAGATTTCCTTCCTTTGTAATATACTTTTGAATTCATTTTTGTAGGATGAAATTATACCTTCCTTCTAGGAAGGACCCTTAAAATTGTCACATGCTTTAAAAATGTAACTAAGGCTGCTCTATGCCCTAAAATATTTGTTTGCATCATTATTGACATATTATTTAGTTGTCAGAAACCAAGTTTTTCTTGAGAAATCCGGTAGGAAAGGTAGTAAAAATGTTCACAGGTTATAATAAAGAGTTTGGAAAAAAGTTGTCATCTTGCTTCATTTGTGTTTGTTTTGTTTTTGGTTTTTTGGGGGTTTTTTGGGTTTTTGTTTTGTTTTGTTTGGGGGATTTTTTGTTGCTTGTGGTTTTTTGTTTGTTTTGTTTTTGTTTTGGGGTTGGTTTTTTTTTTGTTTGTTTGTTTTTTGGGTTTTTTTGTCAAAGTACAATTGTAAAAATAAAATTTGGACTAATTTTCGTATTTTCTTTCAGCTCATGATAGATACCCCTACCAGTCCTATTACCAGTGGATTGCCATTATTCTTTGTCATAACTGTGACAGCCATAAAACAGGTAAAGGGGAAAAATCTTGTGGCATTAAGTCCTACTGAAGTAAATTTACTTAAGAATCTCACCAGGGCAGTGCTTAGATACTAAAAATACATTAAAATGGTGTAATTTTTAGAAACTATTTTGGATTTAATGTTTCTAGTTAGATGCTTGAGCTTCAGCATTTGGTTGGTTGTCAAGCACTCAGTGACTCACTGCAGTACCCTAAAAGGGACAGTGGATGACTGTCGGGCAGCATTTTTGTCTAAACATTACATGTCACTTGTTATCAGACCTTTTCTGAAAGCTCCTCACTTACTCCTTTGGCACACCTCGCTCCCTGTTAGAACCAGTCCTCCCACATCACACCCTGAGAAAGGAGCTTGGGCAGATGAAGCAGTGGTGCAGGGTGTGTTTGTCAGTAGTTAAAAGGCCAATTTTGCCCCCAGGGGTATATTTCATGGTGTAAAATGTGTATTAACTGTGATCCTGCACCAGGTGAAAACTCTGGTTTAGAAAGCTTCTGGTCTTCTTTGGTTGCATAAAACATTTTGGAGTGTTTCATAGCACTTGAAATAAGAAAAAACTTCTTGTTCTAATAGAGATAGAAATCTTGTTCATATTACATCCTATTGAGACCTAGAGCCTCTGGAATCAGAATGTCAAAATAAAAGAAATTAAAAAGAAAGAAAAAAAAGTCTTTTGTTTTGTTTATGCCCTTAAAGCAAGAGGAGAAAGAAGCAAGCTCATAAATAAAGAAGTGATGTGGATAAAAATTATAATCTCTTCTGCAGGGAGGTAATTTTCAGGAACTGTCCTCTTCAAGGGATTTGACAGTGCTGTCGGGAATAGGTGCAGCCCTGCAACTGAAAAATAAGCAGGAGACTTTCAGAGCTGTAACTGGAATTTCAATTTGCCTTCTGTGCCAGAAAGACCCAAAGCCACCCAGAAATAGGGCAAAAGTAAAAATAGTTCTAGCTTTCAAGCAGATAGGTATTTGGGACAGAGTGGTTCTTAATGCTGGAGTAATATTTGGACTAACATTTCATCTTGTTGCTGTGCAATTTGTATATGTAGAGTGCCCTAATCCTGTTCAATTGCAGTTGTTACCATTACCCCCCCAAAAATCACATATTCAAAAGCTATAATCATAAGTAGGGAATGGATAATAGAGCTGTGTGAACTAAAAGAGATTATGAAACACAGTTATAAATATTAGATCACTTTTTCCAGAATGAAGTTGGAAGTCTAAAATAGTCCAAAATAATCTTAACACCACCTTGCTTCCAGATGTCCAATCTTATATTGGGAAATTTAAGTATCTTATCATCAATTGCAAAGAACAGAGTTTCTGTCATTCCTTCTGGAAGCTTCAGTCATTCATAACTTGCCAGGCGTCAAGAGATTTTCTGGCTGTCTTAATATCTCTGCAAGGACTATTGGAACCATCTAAACTGATCTAATGGACTCTCATGTTTCTCCTACTTGCTGCAGAGGAGGCAAGCTGTATTCACAGGCTGTTATCTTGAAGGGACAATGAATTGTGCTATTTCCAACAGGCTGCCCTCAGACAAGGGAGAAAGATAAATCTGTTGGAGTGCAGAGGGAAAAATCCTCAGTATTGCCTCAAAATCAGTTCCCATTTTCTCTAAACCAGAAGTATAATAGGAAGCAGATTTTAAGGAAAGAACCCCCTTTTGAAAGCAATGGGGCACTGATTCTGTACAAAGTTACATCAGGATAAATGTTAAACTATAATTTAGTATTCTCTCAAAAGATGAAGGGGAAAAATAGAAGCATTAGTCATATGAAAGTTTGAGAAGCCTAGCAGTGGATGGAAAAACTCCCCTGCCTTCCAGAAGACCAGTGAATGTGGCATCTCTAGCAAACCTCAGAACTCAGCCTTGTTTTAATCTCAGCCAAGGAGACAGAACTTTTTCTATTTGGAAGTGTAATTTCACCTAGGTCAAAAGAAGGACATACAAGACTGCAAAGTGATGCAGCTCATGCTGTGTCATTTTGTCTGTCTTGTTAGCCAGAGCACTTTCTTCCTTATGCCTCTGAAGATCTGTATGCAGTCCTCCAAGGAGTTCAAAGTTAGCAAATAAATAAAAACAAAACAAAAGTTAAAAAAAAACCAAACAAACCAAAATACAACAAAATAAAGGTATTTCCCAAGGAACTTTAGGAAACAGTCCATTTTAATAAGTTCATAGTTATTTACCTGATGGAACACAGATGTTTACTGACTGCCAGGTAAATTATAAACAACTACTTTGCAGGTTTTGATTAACTGTAGACCTTAACTGAGAATGAAAAACCTGGTAGTATAAAATGCAGATCTTTTCTCAATTACATTGATGCATAAACAGGGATTAAGAATATAATTTAATTGAGGAATTTTAATCTTTAGATTCTTTTCTTGCAAGTAGGCTATACATTCCCTGTATTCCTCTTGCATCTTTCTTTTTCACTGTATTTTTCCAATGTTTTCAAGGATAAGGACCTCTCAGAAATGCTGCAGTAGGTAGATTTGGGGGGAATTTGAACTGACCATACTAAGTTGGCTCTTAAGAATTCCCTGGTGTGAGGTGTCAGATGGAGAAAGCGCTGAAATCTGTACTTTCTAAAGAAGGTAAATTTCAGTTCTTTGCCAAATGCTCACATTGCTCAGCTGTTCAGGTTTATGAGACAAATGCCCCAAGGTTACTGGATGTTAGTTAAATCCTTGTCTTCTTCTATCAGTCACCTTTAACAAGGAGCTGTAGGTACTGACTTTTGCTTTTTCGTACTGTTTAGGAAGGATTCTTAACAGAGTCGTACTTAGGGACTTCAGGATTCTGATGTCCCAGTATCTGTCTGTATGGCTGCTATTACTGCACACTTCTTAATTTCTGATTTTTAAGCATTTGGCATATAAAGCTCTTTTCTTTTCACCATTCTCCCTCTCTCTCATCTTTCTTTTCAAACACAGGTAGTGCACTTCCGCTGTCCTTATTCATTTGTGCTAGTAACAGTGGAGATGTGTGAAGGTAGAACTGCAAAACTACTTTTAACGTACAAAATTCATCATGTAACTTTTCCTACAAACTTCAGTCAACCACAGAACTCTCTAAACTTCATTTCCGTTTTTACCTCTTGTATTATGACATTCATATAATGTTTGTAGGATGAGTTGGGATTATTCCTGATGTTTCACACAGCTGCCTTCTGTCTGCAGACTTCCAAGGAAATGTTTTTAACCCTTTCACAGTTCTTATACCTATAGAAAAGCATTTTAGGAAATCTCTATCATTGCAGATTAGTTGCAGGAGTCTTGCCAGGTTGTAAGAGGCAGTTGAACTTCCTGCATGAGTGATCCATTTCGTGTGCTTGCTAATGGGGCTTTCCAAACAGTACCTAGACTTGGGGATCAGAGATTATTATGCTATTATGATCTAATGCTATTAGATTAAATAAGCGGTGGATTCATACTTTAGGAAAATAGGAGGGGAATAGTATACCTGGAGTCACAATCTTGAGGGTATGCACATGTGTGTGCATGGGATAAAAGGGTGCCTGAACAGGTGTGAAGTATCAGGTAAAGGAAAGCTGCTCAGTTGCTGCAGACTGTTCCATTAGGACTTGAAAAGAACAAAAACCTTCTCAGTCATCTTCTCTTGCTGGACAGAGCTGATGTGTCAACAGCATGTCACACAAAATTAAATCTTAAGATTTTGTGCATAGGCTATGGGAGTAACTACAAGAAATGCTATATGGTATGACTTCAGAAGATAATTTCAGTCTGTTACTTCTTTAAAAAAAAAAAAGGCATCCACAAAGGAGCCTGGGGGCTGACTGTTCCCAGTTTTGTGGTGTATTAATCCATATAGATCAAAGATTTATTGAGTGCTTGGTCATCTGATCTGCAGAAGATGTTGATCTGCCTGTTTGTTTTAAGAGAACATGGGACTGTTAACTTTCTTCACCACTTCTGCTACTTTATTTGCCTTTACTTGTGTAAAAGTGACAAAATTAAGAGATTCCCAGGTTCTTGAGTAACAACTGGAGCAGAAACTGAAGGGAAGTTAGGAACTGTATTCATACAATGCACAAAGTAGTTTGAACACATGCTAAGAAGATTAAATTTAGTCTATTTTTTAGTTTTCTTGCTTAAAAAGTAGATTTTTATATTTTCCACAGGGCTATGAGGACTGGCTACGACATAAAGCAGACAATGAAGTCAATGGTGCTCCAGTTTATGTTGTTCGAAGTGGTGGCCTTGTGAAAACCAGATCTAAAAACATTCGGGTATGTGGCTAAAGGACAAATGGAAAATTGTGTTAAAGCTCTTGTTTTATTACTAATCACTGTGGTTTAGTAACAGTACTGAAGTGAATTCTGCTCTTTAAACCTCTCTTTGTAACTTCCTGATTTGTGTTCACTTTGTTAGGTGGGGGACATTGTCAGAGTAGCCAAAGATGAGACTTTCCCTGTTGATCTGGTGCTCCTGTCATCTGACCGAGTGGACGGTTCATGCCACGTTACCACTGCAAGTTTGGATGGAGAGACCAATCTTAAGGTCTGGGTTACTTCTGTGAAATAGAACGTAGTTAATTTGTGGTGCTGTTTTTCATTCAGCCTGTTGAAATACCTGCCCTGCTGCCTGGTAGTCCTGTATTAACCCAACAGGCACTGTTTTACAGACACACGTTGCAGTCCCAGAAACAGCAGTGCTGCAGTCTGTTGCCAACCTGGACAAACTGGTAGCTGTTATAGAATGTCAGCAGCCAGAAGCAGATTTATACAGGTATCACTTTGTTAGTAAATATTTTGAAATTAAATCAAAATGAGGTGTTAAATACTCAAAATGTTACAGATCT
The DNA here is from genome assembly GCA_013390045.1 of Picathartes gymnocephalus. Taxonomy (NCBI): domain Eukaryota; kingdom Metazoa; phylum Chordata; class Aves; order Passeriformes; family Picathartidae; genus Picathartes; species Picathartes gymnocephalus. The sequence continues at coordinate 6,295 of WEKY01025362.1, read as the reverse complement.
TGCTAGAATTAAAATAGTTTCAGACATCTGCTTGAATTTTAGGTTTTAATAACCCGTTTGTGTTTATACATGTGTACTAACTGAAAGTTGCAAGTGGCAAGTTAAATTGGAGTACTTGTGTAGTAAACCAGACATTTTAATATTATCTTTTTTATTTTAATTATGTACATTTCAGTTCTAATCAGTAAACCTGTTTCTTGATTTTAAAGAATTAAATGGCCTACAGTCTGATCAGGTTGAAGAAAGTTCTATAAGGTTCTTCCAGGAGATTTCAATATTATATAGGATATGTTGAAGTGGAATTGACTCAAGTCTAATTCTAAGGATGTGTGTTACTCATATTTATTTTGCATATGCTCCAGAGAAGATTTGAACTCCATTCTTCAGCAGCAAAATCTTAGATTAAAACCAGGGGTATCTGAATGTGTTTTAACATCAGCAAGCTATGTCGTAGACTCTGTGAAGCAGCGTCATGNAAGCATCATACAGTCAGCCTAGGACACAGCGTCATAGGTAGCAAAAGCTATAGTCCCATCCAAGTTTCTTCTGAACTGTATAATGGAAAATGAAGTAGTAGTTTTTAAAATCCAAGTATATTAATGCAGTTGTTCTTAAGTAAGCTTGGAGATCTTTGAGAAATACTAAGAGATTTAAAACTAAAGTACTCAGTTTGAACAGATGTTCAAATATTTGATGTTTAGTAAATTAAGGTACAATCACTATGGAAGTTTATGTCCCTATTTGTAGCTGGAGTCATGCTAAATATGCGCATGTCAGATTTTAAATGCACAGTAGTTTTGCTTTATTAAACAAAAAATTACTATTTCTGGTGGATAGTATGCAAACTTATATTTGTTGAGGAATTATTTCTTATTGATTCATCAAGAAGTCTCAATCTGTTTTAAATAAATAAATAGAAATATAGTCTTTTGTGGTAATTAATCAGAGTTAATAAGCTTTCTCAAATAACTATTCCTTTGAGGGATGTTTCTGTTGCTAAATGTCTCTTGTAAAATTATTGCCAGTTTTGCCATATTGGTTTAGTTTGATTGTTAATAGAAGTTTATTTATTTTTTACTTGTGAACCATTAATGACTTTTTTGTAGATACAGAGAAGGTTTTTACATCTTTGAGTCTTTATTTCTAACACATGTCCATCTTTCATAGATTTGTTGGAAGAATAACTGTAAGTCAACAAGCTGAAGAAATAGTACGGTGAGTAAAATTGTATAAGATGATTATTTAGAACACGTGGAGGTGGTTAAAATCTTGACCATCACAAGAGCTACTGTTGAATATATGAAAGGGGTAGGTATTTTTACTAAAAATATCAATTGTACCTGCATACTTTAGATGGAGATGACAAAAATTAGTGAAACAAGTTCATTACTACCCAGTTTTTAAGATTTAATACGAGTTCAGGAAAGCTTGGCTGTTGCGATGGAGTAGTTTTTGGGCACTGGTAATCAGCTGGTAACTTTGTTGTTACTTTTTAATTAAATCGTTTATTGATCTGGAACAATTTCCAGTGACTTACTACGTAGACTACAACAGATCCCCTGTCTTTAGAGGCACTGAGAAGGAGTTTTTGCAGTTGAAATCTCTAGAAATTCCAGGTTTAACAAAACTTCTGCTACAGATTTGTAATTTTTAGTATGTCTTTCAAACTACAACTGGACTGTGCAGATAAGCGCTTATATCTGTCACAGGCAATACAACTGTGTGCACATAATCATATGCTCACCACCTTTCCTTGTGCAGTCACAGCAAGTAACAAACACACCTGAAAATATAAAAATAAAGATGTAAAGCCATTTACAGACTTCCATGTGGCCTTTCTGGAAAGATTTTAATTGCTGTGTGTTGATCCCAGCTATCAGCCAGGCATCCACACAGTTTCTCATTTAGTTCCCCCCACCACAACAGGGCAGGAGAGAAAATAGGAAGAGCGGGAGTGAGAAGGATCATGGTTTGAAATAAAGACATAGAAATCGCTCACAAGAAATTGCCAAATTTTCAGAAGTATTTAGCATTCAAGTTTAGTTATTTTGAGAGTTGTTGATTGTCCAGCTTTCAAAAAAACTTTGTCACCCCTTTTGAAAAGGTGAAGTGCTATGTGTAAATTTGTCACAGAAACAGGTAAATCTGTTATGGTTCTTTCAGTCCTCTAACGTACAAAATGTTATCTTTTACACTTTTTTTTTCAATGAAATTTCTACTTGAATATTAAAAGAATACTGTTTTCCATGTAATATGTGCCTTCAGTCTTGAGGAACTGAATGTCTCTCAGTCTGAGGCTGGCAAACATCTGTCAACTTTAGGGACTGACATGGAGTTCAGAGTGAATCGAGGAGTTTTCAGTGATTTTGCAAGAAATATGGGAGTGTAGAAGCCAGGTCACTTGGCTCCAAGTTCAGTGGCTTAGTCACCCTCACCAAAAAGCCCCACCCATGGCACCCCCAAAAACCCACTCAGCTGTTTTCTAAGGTCACTTTTGCTACTTCACTTACAGCTTTTCAGAATTTGTTACTGCCACGCTTGACAGGTTCAGCTTTGGGATAATCTATCCAAATAATTCAGCTGACAATGTAAAACAGAGCTGGTGTAAAGGGAGGTGAAAAAAATAATTGCAAGTTCTGGCTACTAGTGGAGCTCTGTCTTCTGTCTGTCAAAGACAAACTTGTCTGGTCTGTGTTGCACTGATTCAGGTTCGGTATTTTGGGTTTGTCAGGCTGGTTTTACAAAATTGAATCCAGAAATATAAATTATTTTTCTTATATGAAAATTTTAAATGCTCAAGCATTTAGTCACTTTTAGTTCAAATTTTCAGTTAAAGTTTTAAGCCTAGCCTAAAATATTAACATATGTATGTTTAATTTAAAGAATCCATCATAATCTGTGTGTATAATTGGTACACATGGTATTTTTGATGGTAACTGTTACTTTTGCAGTAACATTTAAGTTAAATGTTTGACTGGGGGGAGATGGGTTGTGGGTTTGGCTTTGTTTTTTGGGTTTTTTTTAGTAACTTCAGGTTATGCTTTCAAAGGGACTTCAAGTTTAAGAGCTTTGTTTATATAAACGTGATCGTGGCCTGCATGTGGTGCAGCTAAAATAAAAGTAGGGTAAACCCAAGGGCTTGTATGCCAAAACACTTAGCATGTGAACTTTTAATTCTTTTGTTTTGACCCAATATGTCAATCTGGCCACTGCAGTTGTTAAATTTCTACTTTCATTTGAAATAGTGGGAAAAATACCTTTTTTTAAATTTCAAACCAACCCTGCTGGCAGTTTCTAAAGATCAAACAGCTGCTGCAGTAGAACATATGGTTCTAACCTTATATTAACCTTGTTTCTAGACCCTTAAATTCATAGCACTGCCAAAGAAATGAATGTGTCATTGTATTGTGATAGATGTGAGGAAAAAAACATTTATGAAATTTTACCTCCTATGTTAGGAAACAAAATTGGCACTGCTGTGGTAGTGTCCATCTAATTGTTTGTTTCTTTGGTATGAATAGCGTTTGAACTTTCTAGATCATTTCAGTCTGACAGAGGGGTAGAGGATTGGTAAATTAGCCAAACCTAAACCAGCGTTTTGGGTACACTGTGAGCCTGACTGGTTTCTTGCCTGTTTGCTTCCCAAGTAACTTGTGGGTCTCTCTGAACCAGCTATTTGGAATATTTGGCTCAGTCAGTAGTTATGGGATATGGAACAGTGGTAGGGAAGTATGGCAGTGACCAAAGGAGACATGAAAGGAAACACAGAGCTCTGTGGAGATGTGTGGGAGGGGTGGTGAAAGGAATAAGACGACTGATTGAGTTCCTGCATTGGGAATTTATAGGGGATATAGGATGGCTTTGCATAGGAAACTGGATTTCAGTACTTCTCCAGAATACAGAACAGCTGATGTTTACATGCTGATATGTCTGTTTCTTTTTAGACCTCTTGGGCCTGAAAGTCTCTTACTTCGTGGAGCAAGATTAAAAAACACTAAAGAAATATTTGGTTTGTAGACATCTAAATATTTAAAAAGTATTCTCTTCTTAAAGCATGTTGATGAACTGTGTTTTAATTCTGCTTGCACTGAAGACATTGTAATAATCTTGCTGACTGTTACCTGAGGGGATATGATTATAGATGAAAGTAATGATATTATGCTGAAGAATCTCTAAGGATATAAAGTTCAAGCTCTGCTCTGTGAAAATATTTGAAGTGGTTTGATAAAGGAATAACTTAACTTCAATGGATAAATGACTGTTCCTACTGTTACCTATTGTTCAAGGCTTTCTCCTGAGATTTACCATGCTGATTTCCATAAAATACATATTGAAGAGCAGTACAGTCATAACAATGAACAGTGTTAAAGTAGGTGTTAAAATTACTTCAGTAGTACTCTTTTACTATAGAAGAGTCTTGCAAATAGTACAAAATACTGTCTTGTAATAAAGACAGAAGTAGTACCACCTTTTGCTTTTATCCTATATTTCTCAAAATGAAAAATTCTGCAAATTCTGTTTATGCAGAAGATGAAGTCTGACTCTTCCCCCTTTCCTTCCCAGGTGTTGCTGTGTATACAGGTATGGAGACAAAGATGGCATTAAATTACAAGAGTAAATCTCAGAAACGGTCAGCAGTAGAAAAGTATGTTTATTTTCTAATATGTCTCTTATTTGTAGATCTTTAACTTAGTTTTTCCTCTGTAACCTTAAAACCCTGGTGGTGTCATCATTGGGTTGTAGGCAAAGGGAAGAGAGTGTTAATTGCCTTGCCTTCAGTAGGAAGCTATAAAGATAAAATCCATTTTTTGATATTTCATTCTTTAGTAGTGTACAAAGTGCAACTGTCCAAACTTGTTCCTGGCTGCAGGATAGGTGTTACTATGATAGATATTTACATTGAATCTCATTATTTAGTTTAAAAAGAAAAGGAGTTGTGGCATGTTACCTTTATTACAGTTACTAAAAATTTGAGAGAGCCCCCTGGCATTCTTGTGCAAATATGGGATTGATTATTCTTCTATAGCTACATGCAGGCATGACTGCAGTGTGCACTAGAGAAGTTCAGTCACCAAGCAAGGCTGGAAGGATGGTCTGGCTGGTTACAGAACAAGAGGCAGGTGTGACTGTGTCCTGCTGTAGCCTGGCCTGGGTTCAATACTCAGCTGCACAGGGCAGTGCTCTTCTAACTGAGGAGAAGGTGCAGCTGTGGGTTTCTGTTGTGTTTGTTTGCACTGCCTGCACAGCCTTGCAAGCTCCTCGGGGAAAAAGAGAAAGACAAGTCAGCCCCACTAGTCTGGGACTGCAGGTGTGACACAAGTCAGCTGTTGGGGTGTTCCTGCACATTAATTTAGTCTTCATGTTGCTATACAGAGAGTTTATCTTAGTCAGATGTAGAATTTCTTTCCCATTCTGTTGCTTGCTTGTCACATAGAAACTTTATATCCATTTCAAACACAGGATACACTTTTTTAAAAAGGTCCAACAGGTTTTTGATCAATTCATGTAACCACACTGTGCCAGCAGATTAAGTAAAATAAACTGAAGTTGCTTGCTTTTATTTTTCCCATCTTTATAGGTCCATGAATTCCTTTTTGATTATTTATCTGATAATCCTCCTCTTTGAAGCCATTCTGAGCACTATTTTAAAGTATGCATGGCAAGCTGAAGAGAAATGGGATGAGCCTTGGTATAATGAAAAAACAGAGCATGAAAGAAACAGCAGTAAGGTAAGGTAGTTCTGCCCAGTTGAATACCTGAGGGACACTCAACCCATGTACACTCAGTGTCAAATATATTATGTCTATTCTATGTGTTACCACCACATGAACCACTTGTAAGTCTGTGTGCTGTTGTCTCAGGGATTTTTGAGAGAGTTAGTCCCATGTAGCCTCACCATTGTGTAGAAATATTTCTACCTCTCTAACTGGTTGAACTTTTTCTTCCTTTATGGAAAGACCAGGCTTTTTGAAAACTTTTGAAAAGGCTTTGCTAGGACATATTTCTGATGGTCTATGTTCTAGTTATTGTTCTTTAGGATGTCTTTTGTCATTCCATAACGGAAAAGAGGAGGAGGATAGCTGTTCTTGTGTATGTTCTATTGCAGTGATTTCACAGTTTAGGAATTTTGTACGTTCTGTGATGTTGAGATGGTTTGGCCAATTTTGTAAGGCTGTAATTTTGCTCAAACTGCTTCTTGCCTCCTCAGCTCTCTGTAGAGATTGAAGGGATGCTTTAAAGTGTTCCTGAAATCTGTGGTTCTGAAAAGTGTTTCTGTTTTAGTTTAGGGCAAATC
>WEKY01025305.1:0-19619 GCA_013390045.1 Picathartes gymnocephalus | reverse complement strand
AAAAAAAAAAAAGATTCTGTCTAAATGATAAAAGTTACAAACAATGGAAAACTTAGTTACACAATGTCTTCCAAAGCAAGGTGCAGAACAATTTTAAATACAAGCAGAAATGTCAGAACACACATAATGAAATAGTCCAGCTTCTCATTAGTATTTGAATACATAGATCATTCTCATTCTTCAATCTTTTGATTATTTATAATTATATGCAACACACAGAATGAAGAAGCTGGACAAATATGTTTTTTAAAAAAACCCGAATTTATTTACTGAGTTTTGAAGAAAGTTTATTTTAAACTCTTAGTAAGCACATTATTCAGCCAAAACTATGAAAATAATTTACAGTGGAGAAGCCACTGAGAAGAAAAACTGCAAAGTTTCATGTAAGTTGCGGGTTACAGAACTGTCAGAAAAACTTCTTAGGGGTTCTGAATCTTAATATCAGATTCTTTCCACACAGATAAATGGAGAAAAAAATCCTAGAAAAATTCAAGAACTGGGATTATCTAGCCATTTTCAGCAAAATTATTCTCTTTGGGTTGTTGTTTTTTTTTTTTGGTAAAAGGAAACATATGGATGTTTTATTCCTTCTTGCAAGTTCATCCTAAATTCCAGTATCTTGCATTAATTATTCCTAGATTCATCAAGATACATTCATGTTTTCATTGCCAAAACACTAGAGTTGAGACAGCAGCTGAATATTGGCCCCAGACCAGTTATTCCTGGGTGGAGCAAAGGAGTTCTAAATCTACTTACTAGATGAAGGAGGAAAAACCCTTCCTTAGTACTTCTGAAACCCAGGCTTATTTTGATGGCTGCTTTCTCTTTCACATAATTGTGCTGAGTATTTTGAGGTTTTTTTGTCAGATGTTGTGGTTAAAATACTCATCATAATTCTGAAGACATTCCTGGACATTGTGAAGTTGCAAGACTTGCAGGCTCCACAGTTCTATCTCCCCTTTCATGCTGAAGGAGCACCTGACAAAGTTAGGCATGTGCACTAGCAGGGCATCTGTGCCTAATTGTAACATTAAGAAAACTCCTAAATAACTTCTTATTTCACAGTCCAACTGGGAGGAAAGAAGAAAGTCTTCTGAAATATTTTCTAGAATTCATTATAAATGAAAGCAACATTTTTAGTGTTGTGCTTTCATAATGCCTTACTGTCAAAGGCAAAGCTTAACACGTTCAGACTTTAATGTAAAAAAAAAAAAAAAAAAGCAAAAATTTTCAGGGGTAAGTTCAGCACCTTTNNNNGTGTAAGTTATGACCCTTTGACACTGCTTTCAAAGTGGTCTTCAACATTTGTCTTTTAATTTCCTCCAGACTTTAAACCCTCACTATCTAACCAATTATTTCTGTTCATGTTTCTGCTTATCCAAAGGAAGTATTCCGCTGTACTCAGTTCTTCAGCTGGACTATGCATCTCCTGAGCAGTCTGGTTTGGGAAAGGAGGTGTTGTGGAAAGGTTGCTGTTTTTGTCATAACTTGCTGTCTGCCTGAAAAGAGTTAAGTGAATTCAATTTAATTTACTAACCACACTGAACTTTACTGAAGTGTAAGATTATTTTTGTTTTTTATCAAGGATACTCGCTATATATAAACTAAACCTAAGGAAAAGGTAGTTCAGTATTTATAAGGTTTTCTACAGTGCTTTCAGGACAGATTGAAAAAACACACCTACACTCAGACATCCATTAATAGACACCCCCCTAAAAACCTGTTTCTCAAGACATTTGAGAAGTCCAGAGACCCCATAACGAGCAAACTCATGTTCTGATCACGTTTTTCTTTAATCAGATTAGATAAAGGTTTTTTTCAAAACACTCTGGATACCATCTAATAATTTTTATGAACTTCTTTATAACTTCAGTTTAACATTAATCTGAATTTCTATAGCAAACAGAACAAAATTTTTCTTTTATTTACAGTATAATCCCTGTATTACTAAACAGTGACACTTTCACACACAATTATATTCCACAGGATTACAGCTTTAAAAATTCCAGGTCCATCACTGGTTTTTATTACATGTGGGATTTTTAAGAGCTGAAGATATACAGATAATTCTTAATTTCCCCAACCTCTCTAATGATTTGAATGGCTGTATTATTGGAAAGAAAGTGTAACACTATGTAACACTAAATGGGTTCTCAATAAAGTACTTGGTTTGATTGTTTTTCAGTTGTTGTTAACTTTTAAGGTAAATTTGGATAAAACAGGAGGGGAACCTCACTATGAAAGCAGCTTATGCTATTTATAGTAAGTTTTCTCCCTAGTGCAAGACAGTGAATGTTTGCCAAAAGAATTGTACATCCAGGAGGGTTTTTGAAATATGAAAGATACTTTTAAACTATGAAGAGAATTATAATTTTTGCCTAATATTTAGTAACCTTCAGATACTGTAATTCCACTTCAGATCCTGGAAAAACATCCCGGAGACAAATATTAGTCTACCACTGGATAGTGAAGAGGAGGAACAAAATTACATTTCAAGGGGAAACTGTTTTAATTAGAGTTACCTTGTACACCTGCGCAGCAGTCACCTTCAGTACATTGTGCGAAGTGTTACACCCCACAACTCTGTTTATTCTTGCTGCCATCAAATCCCGAGTCCACAAAGCAAGAAGCTCAAGTTTGCTCCCAGGCATATTTATATCACCCTACATTTATGCTGCTGTAGTGCAGAAAACTAACTCAAACACCCTTAACTGGTTGACTGTACATCCCACAATAACAGTCTCTGGAGACACCCATTGCACCCTAATCCATAACCTTTATGACAAAGGAATCCTTCATGGATGCTTCATTCTTTTATATTTCAGGTTCCATGAACAAACGGGTGGACAGGGTCCACTAGTGCCCTTTCACAATTGTATTGAATCAGGAATGGCCTCACTATGATCCTGAAAGAAATCCAATTGTATCAAAAAATGGAAGGTGAATCTATTCTCACAGGTAGCTGCACTTCTGTATCTGTACTTCTGCAGTATAACCAATTTTCAGCATTTGGAAAGAAAGCCTTATTACACGGAAGCAGACCTCAGCAATCTTATCACTAGCCCAGCAGATGAAAGCTGCTGAGCTACTGCCTGTGCAGAAGCTTAAAAGCACTATACTAGAACTCCATAGTCATTAAACCACTTGGCATGCAAAACCCTTTACCCTGAATCCCACCTGACAAACCAAAGATCAGATTCTGACCCTGAAGCAGTAGCCCTTCCTCTGCTGAAGAACTAGTTACAAGCTTATAAAAAACGTACAACTTTGGAAGAAAACGAAAGACCATTTGTAATACCAGCACTTACCTAGAAGAGCTTCTCAGTGACACCAGTTCCACACCCTAGAGTCACTACTCATTGCCACAACTTTCTGATGTGATATTACTCAGGTAACAGTGCAAATTCCTGACCTCAGTGACACTGGTACTTTGACAGAAGTCCAGAAATGCTGGACTCTGTAAAAAGCAACAGGTGCAGAACTCCTTACTGCCAAATAAAGGCAGCTGATGAAGACATGTTTAGGAAGCCAACACATGAAAAATGTTCAGCTTGATGAAATACCTGTCAGGTCTAGTAACAATTTTTTGTGAAGCAGATGCCGTGTCAAGAAGTCTGTTTATTGCCCTAGGACTCAAAAGTTCCAATACACTACATAAGAAAAAACCCATCACTGAACATTACAGCTTATTTATTAAATGAGTTGGTACAATGAGTGGCAGCCATTTCGGTTAACTACCTACATGTTTCAAATTCTGTCTTGAAATTCAGTTACTGAGAGATTGTCGTCTTTAATTCAAACTGACCCAGATGCTCAGCTGAGGTACCCAACACAGAGTCACTTCTGTGAGAACCTAGAATCCATTTTATTGTCCAGTCAAGTCTGAAAAATAGTTTAATTTCCTCCTCTTGAAGACATACCAGAGATTTGATTCTGGATAAAATAAGTCTTCCTGATAGGAAGCAATTTATTACAGAAATGTACTCTTAAATCATGAGCTCCACCATCTACGTGGCATTTGGATCCCACCAACTACATCTCCAGCACAGGCAAGACTGTTTGAACGGGGCCAATCTAATTTCTCAGTGTTACTGTGACAACAGCTCCATTCTCACTCACAGACCTCAAGTAAGTTTTGCATTAATCTCTACTTAGCAAAGGTATGTTAATTTGGCCACAGATAATACCTGGGAGGATGCTGAGAGCATTGATACCTATTCACTCCTTTGAAAAACCAAAACTACTCTAAGCTCTAACATTATAATGCAAGTAAAGAATGTATAGTAGGAAAGATGGTGCTTATCAGTTTCATTTTATACACTTAGTATTTTCTGCAGTAGCAATGTGTTTTGCAAGTGAAGGGGTTTCCTTTTACTGACCTTGGCATTCATCAGGACCATACTGTGATTTATATTGAGAATTCCAGGCCTTTATCTGATCTTATAAATAAATGTAAAATACATAAAACAATTATCCTAGTGTAAAATTGAATTTTATCTCTCTGTAATCAGCTTTTGTCTATGATACATATTTCTATGTTTGAATACAATTCAAAATTAATAACAGGTATAATTTATTTTCTGACTTTTCATTATCTTGACATTCTAACAATCTTTTTTTATATACTCAGGCTTTCATTTTATCCAGGACTTTGACCCCAGAGTTCCTTTTTAGACATGTACAATGTGTCTGTCAGAATATCCATTCAAGGAATAAGCCTGCTAAAAGAACATATTCGCCATTTAACAGACCAAGAAAAAGTATTAAAAATAGCAGAGCTTTATAACAAGGAAAAACATCAGATTAAGAGAGAAAATTTAGCACTCCATGTAAATGACAGAAAAAAACACCTGTTAGAAGAAATCACAAGTTACAGTGAAGAATTAGATGCAAAAAGTAAAGTTCTGAAATTAGTGATTCTGGAAAATTATTAACAGACAGCTTAGATTTAATTTTTTAATAGCTAAAAGAGAAAACCAAGGAAGTCTTTTTCCTATTAAAGGGCAGTCACAACTTTATATTGAATGCCATAGCATTAGCAATTTAATATAGAGATTAGTCTTATCTGGACATGAGGTTTTCAGTACAAGTAATTTTTTAACCTTGCATGTAATTTATATAAATGCATCAATCTAATAGTTAACATTCTTTTCTTAATTCAATTAATTAACTTCAACAAACCATCCTCATTGTTTTACTACCTCAGACATACATATTTTGACTTCAAAGAATGTATGTCTCAAGTCAAGTTCTAACTACCATGTAAGGCTTAAGTAGACTTCATATGCAAATGCTATGATTTACACAGAAGACTTCATGTAAAGCAAAAGGCTCAGAATTAGAGATGGTCAGGCAGGAAATAATAATTAAAAAAAGCCACAGACATACAAAATACAGCAAGAGAAAATATCCTAAAGGATTGTGATGAATAAATACAAGGAACGTCAAGGCTATATGGGCTGACAGCCAAAGCGTCACTTTGCATACAGGGCAGGAAGTCCACGGCCACTCTGCACAAAGCCAGACTGGCCACCCCACAGCTGTTAGTGCAGCAGCAGTGGGATTCCTTCACGTCTGCAGCAAACCACGCTGCTCAGTGGGCCTTTGTGACTAGGGGAGGAATGTGATAACCACGGTGGTCTAGACTGCTACAAGTAAAAACAGCACACCCCAAAATGAGTGGTCCTCGGTGTGAAGTGGCTGTGGTCAGGATGAGGCATGTTTAGGAAGCAGTCCCTCGAATACCTTGTGACAAACACATGTGGAGAAAATAACACGAAAGAACAGTGTAGTTAACTGAATAAAAGGTTAAAGAAAATAAACAATATTTTTGCAGCTTAGCATTTATTTGTGAACTGCTGGTGCAACTCCACGCTTGACAGAAAAGTTATGAGGCTTTTGATAGCTTGACAAGACAATCTGCAAGCTTGAATGAAATGTTCAGCTTAAGGAATTAGAATAAATCTGATGAGTGATGTGCTACTGAATGTAACAGACTGTCATCTGGTTTAAACAGGATCTCTGTACTGAAAGCAATATATTCCCATTACCTTAAACACACTAAGACTTTCCCAATGAATTCTGGCTAATCTATTAAGACAAAAGATCTCCTCAAACTCTTGGCGTGTCAATAAAATAATGAAATAGCCATTTGTTTTACTTGCATAATTAATTCATGCTGACACAGTACTTCTGTGATTAATTTACAACCAGTCACAAAAGTATATAACAAAAACAATTACACTAACTTCCTGAATTAACTATATAATTATAAAATATGCACAATAAATGATTAAAGCAGCTTATCTAAACACTATTTGTACGCAGACTTTCACGTGTGGAAATATCGAATTGTGTACCTGTTATCAAAGCAGATTTTATACAAAAATAGGTACAGGCATTCCTTAATAGCTTTTGAAAATCAATAAAAAATTACCGAAAAACCTATAATCAAATGGTATTGCAACACATAGCTAGAGATACATTAAAAAAACAACTTTAATTTTAATTTGGCCAAATCCTTAAAAATTGTAAACTGTTACTTTAATTATGTACATAGACACACATATAAACAATGTAAAATAAGACAAAAATCCTTGGAATGCAATCTATGCTATTTTAAAAATCATATAAGCAACAAAAACTTTGGTAAGTTCTAGGGTGAAACAGGAATATCCTTCATCTACATAAATAGTCCCTGTAGGAATTACTAAGGTGTTTTATCATCTCCTTATCCTAGAGATAATGACTCCAATCTACAAACACAAAATACGGAAAAAAGGATTTTGTGACATCCGCCTGGAATCTGTACCTTAGATATACGGAATGGGCAAAACTGGTACGTGGTGGATAAAGGTTCAAACATCAGTTTGAACCACACTGCTGAGCAGGGAAACTAGCATAACTCCCCAGCTCCAAAGGGGAATAAGAATGAAACCACCACCAAAGTCACTCAACCTTCAGAAAAGGCAGAAATGCATACAATTTAGATAAATTAGCTATCAGGTGAATTTCTCTCTTAGTTGATAAATTGGTTTTCAACTATAACTTCATACAATACATTTCTAAGAACAGAACAGCACATATTGTTTAGCTCATAAATGTCAGTATTAGACTAATTTTCCTTGCTAGTTGTCTTTACTGCTATACAAGAGCACCACAATTATTTGTAATTAGCCCAGTAGAAAAGCTGTTTCTAGGCATGAGCCAGATTGCAAGTATAATACCCATATGTATTCTACTGAGAGAATAGAGTTGAATTTTTGAAAGATGCTTTGCCATTACAGATAGTGAGCTTATAAATAAATAAATAAAGAAATAACAAAAATCAGAATATTAAAGCTTTGCCCTGTCCTGCTGCTAAGATCCAAACTGAAGTCATAAAAAAAAGTTCAAGGACCTCAGACAAAATAGTTTTGCTTGCAAGACTGCAGCTATGTGTCCCTTTGTCCCCCATTTGCACTCAGACCTCACAAGACCAAAAGATATTTTCCAAACAGTTGTTATTTTACAGTTCAACAATACAGAAGATCACAAGCCTCTGCACAAGCTAATGTTTTGTTCTGTGTTTTACAGGAGTCCTTTGTATACCCCAGTTACCATAATCTCCTTCTCCACATAATGTAATCTGTTAACAAAAACTACTATGGCAGGGATAAAATCTCATGCTAGAGGAAACTATCAATATGTCTGACATACTCTATACAGTCAGCAGAAAAACGTATTATTTATGCTTATATCAGAATTACAAATTAATCTGTTTCAGTTACCACCTGTGATCTTTTGGATTGAGAGAGAACCAAAGCCCAGAAGCTCTGATACTTCCCAAAGCTTTTCACAATTGCTAGCTCTACATTTCTATCATCTTCCCTGGGTCAAAACATCAGTCCTCACTACAACCTCTGCTATTCAACATGTACTCTACTTCCCTGCTGAATGCTTCAGGCACTACATAAAATCTCTCAAAGGACTCAGGTGCTGATACATAAGGAATGCTGAACACACAGAGGTGGTCTCCACTTTCTTCAGAGCAACTGCCAAATTCAATTGATGCATCAAGCACAGAAAAACATTGGTTATCAGTCATCTTTTCATGATGTTCTCCATGCACTGGCAGGTGCAAGACTTGGTGTTTCTGTATTTTTTTTTTAAAAACATTTAAAGGCCAAGTTTAATGAAGGCTTGTCTTATTTCCCTCACCTTTAAATGACCAGTATATCCACCCTGTTGACTTTACCACTCATTTCATGCATCATACAAGATTATTAAGCTCTTCTTTTGCTTCTAAGGCCAAACATTCATTGGAATGTAATTCTGAACATTTTGTCTTTTCAGCTCTACCCTGTATTTCACTGAAAGCTTTACTGTCAAACTTCTGAAAAAAAACCCATCCTCTTCAAAGAAAACATCCCTTTAACAAGAACATGAGCTAAACTTTGTAACCATGCCCTTGAGAGGCAGGGAAAGCTTATTTTCATAAACACTCGAGTAAAATTGCTTATATTCTGCTACAGCTTCCTATTTTTGCTATTATCACTGCCTCTGGTACTAATTAAATCAAAGTCAAAGAACACGAAAACATGATGGCTCAAAACAAAAGGGCATGATCATTCTTGAACAAAACAGTGGTGACTTAAGACATCATTAATGCCAAATATATATGTTGCAACTTCATTCATATATGAGAAGTCACAGATGCATAGAAGTAAAACTTATTTTAAATTATTATTATTATAATTGTAAAAATTGACATTTGCTTAAGTAAATTGTATTTATATAAATTTAGAAATTCCTCCCTCACAAATTTAAGCTGTATATCCATCTATCATCAGTGCTGCTACAAATTTACAAAATGCTTTTCATAACATATACTAGAAAAGAGTATTTTTACTATTGAAAAGATATGTTACTACCTGTACTGACTCTGCTTTGGATGTTGTTAACTTCCTTCATAACTGCACACACGGTACTTTGGTGTTTTGAGGTTATAGCTAAAACAGCGTTGATAACATACCAGTGTTCTGAATATTGCCTATGCTGCCTCCACAGCATCAAGCTTTTGTTTCCCAAGAACTCTGTCACTAGAGAGTAGCTTGGGCATGGGCAAGAAGTTGTGAGGGGACAGAGCTGACCCAAACCAGCCAAAAGGATATTCCACACCATATAATGTCATGCTTAGCAATGGAAACTAGGTAAAGCAAATAAGGGGGCATGTGGTTTTTCTCTCAAAGCAGCTGTTCTCTGAGACTGGCTGGATGGTGGTCCGCTGCAGGTGAGAGATGGCAAGTAACTCCATTTGCACAAATTTTTGTTTTTAGTTTTACTTCGTTGGTTTGTTCTTCCTTTTCCTCTGCTTATTAAACTGTCGTTGTCTTCAACTGTGAGTTTTCTTCCACTCTCTTTATTTTCCTCCTCAGCCTGCTGGGGGGAGCAGCAAGCGAGCAGCTGCATAGGTGTTTAGCTGCTGGGTGGGGTTAACCCCACACATGACTGTTTATTTTTTCCCTTCAAAGCACAAGGATGTTTATAGTTGTGATTTGTGTCTCTTTTTTAAAAATGCACTGAAACAGTAACAAGTTGGAATACTGACTAGAGCTTCCTCTCCAGGCTGCACCAAATAACTGGGTTTAAGTGACTGGAGCCCTGTAATAGTTTGCTACCATGAACCACAGAGTAGTTTCGGTGGGAAGAAATCTTGAATATCATCTATTTCCAACCCCCTGCCATGGCCAGGGAAACCTTCCATTAGATCAGGTTGCCCAAAGCCCCATCCAACTATGTGCCATGTGAAAGAAAATCCATAATTTCATTTTTGCAAACCATAAGCAAAAGTGACTACAAGCCATTAAAACAAATGAAGCAGACAAAACGATACAATTTCAGCAGAATTCTAACTTAATTTATTTTTGACAAATGCTTTCACAATCTCACCTTTAAGTCCATTCCCTAACATCTGAATGCCAGTTTAACATACATAATGAACAGCAGGTAGGAACACATTTCCAAAGATTATTTCAGATTGTAACTTAGCCCAGTATTCATATAGTCATCAGACAAATCTGCAGGCTTTGAGAATGACTTAGTTTTTCCTTTGAGATATAAGGTACAGTACAGGAGTGTTACTGTGCAGAAATATTAGTCAGAGCAAAAACACTAGGGACCCACACCCTTCCCATTGTTTTGAAATGCAAACATTAAGACACTTGGAATTTCAAATAAAAAGTGCAGGGCATATGTTATAGAAATGGTGTACCTGCTACAATCACATAATACTACTATCTCTCAGATATTTCAAGCATAAACTTATTGGCATAAACCAGTAAAAATCCCTACAAGAACAAAACCTTACTACCTATTATCTCTCAAACATTTTCCTCCTTTCACCCTCTAAAACTAAGAACTGCACTTCAAATAAAATTAGCATCTTGCTGTTTAAGAATTGCTCTCACAGTAGAGTAACTTGGCTATATATAAAACTGCATCAGGTAAACTGATTTCTAAAGAAAGTTGCAAAAAACTTGGACATTTTTCACAGTTCTACAAGTGGCCAACACAAATGTCAACAAACCCAGTTCACTGTATCATCCAGTTGAGCCACGTAACACAGCTCTGGGCTGCGGGTGTGGACGCATAGCATGCAAAACAGGCAACACACAAGATTAGGTACTGCTGATTTTGAATTTCTGAACTGCTCTATTCAACAATTTTCTATATTCAAAAATATGGTTTTTTAAAAAAAAATCAGCAGGTAGCATATATGAAAAACAAAAACACAAAACTAAATTCCAGAACTTGTATTTTAAGTTAAGAGCTTCCCACAGGCCCTGTTTCTGATGGTTTCAACCAAGATTTGCCTAAGAACATGCCGTTGGCTCCAAAGGTAACAGAAAAAACGTGGCAAGCCATATGGGCTCTTATTTTTGCAGCACTCTGGAACAGATCAGGGTATTTCACCCAATCGCCTGCCTGTCTTGAACACCACAAAACAGTTCCTAAGTGTCTCAGCACACAGTCATTGCCTTGACTTGCACAGTTAATAGTAGACACCTAATTTTAAACCCATGTTCATTTATATGAATAAAATATATCACAGATACATGCTCAAGAAGCCGTTCAGGTTAGAGAAGCTGCAGGTTTGCTCATGAGCCTGCTCAACGCTGGCTGCTGGCACAGGGCTCCATCTACCGGTGTGCGGTCCTACAAACCTATGGGAAGAGCTGGGGGGAAAAATAAATCAAAATCTCAACAGCTATTTCACATCTCTGCTAACGAGATATTCAGAAGACATAATATAAGACTATTCAGAAAACATTACTGTTTCAGAAGAAAACCATCACCAAACCACATTCACTCATATGCTAGGTTGAAACTGCTGTACGTGTATGAAATCTTTTATTATCCTTTAATATTTGTAAAACATGTCTCAAAAACTGTTCTAAAGAAGCACCATTTTTCTACAGGATGCAGCATACGATTACACACTCGCAATCCAGATGTAAAGCTTTATTGTTCCTTCTTAATGCAAGCAGATAAGCAAACGCAGGTAGGTAACTCTCAAAAACTACTGAAAACTGTATCACAATTTAAGGCATTAGAGGTGGTTTTTTTCATTACAAAAGGAAACTCCTTAAACATGCAAAAACAAAGTTTCAGAAGGCAACTGCTGTTAGTATTTAAGGGTATTCCTGCACAGTGGGAGCTGCAGCTATGCTACGTCTAACTTTAAAGACTGATTTGACTACTACTGTCATATGCAGCATTTCTCAAATTGAGCCATTTACACTTCACCTAAATAAGCCCACCATGCCTTCAATTCATGTCTGGAAGTGAAAAACAGAGAACACCTTTCCCCACCTCCCAGGGCCCACTGTGCCCATCAGCCAAGGTTATTGAGTTCTGGCTGCAGAAGAGCAGACCAAACAGAAAGCAGCATAAGCAGTGCTATGCCTTCTGTGCAGCACTTCAGCGGGTGACTGAGCTTGCCAAGGGCCAACAGCTGGCTGAGAAGTCAGCCCAATTCTGTTCTCCAAGGCATGTCTAGCAAGATCAGCAGCTAACTTAGCACCTGGTGCAAGCAAAGAGACAATGCAGGAAATGGACAGTGAACTCCACAACTCTACCCCACTTCTTTTCTTTAAACATCCTGCATCACACTTAACACCATGTTGAAGGCAGCTGAGTGGGGCTCAGAACAGGGTAAAGGGAATCCCTGAAATACCCATAACCCTCACACAGTACCTCAGCATGGGAAAAGATGCAACTAATTTAGTCAGGAACACCTGAAAACAACCAACAGATGGTCACAGCAAGAAGGCAGGAATGGAGCACAGAGCAGTAAAACCAAGGCTCTATGTATTATCCTATAAGGCAAGGATAACTGGTGAACAACATTCAGCATCAGGGAACTCACGTAGCTCCTCCTGTGGCTCAGTTGTCCCAATGTAGCTTGTTGCCCATAAATGACAGTTGAAGAGACTAATGGAAAAGAAAATCTCCTACAATGAACTTTACATAGCATCACAAAATGAGAACAGAATACTGTCTTTTTTCTTTTTAATTTTAACTTGAAGGGAAACCAAATTTTAAAGCTTGAAAATGGCTTTTCCACTTGCTAAATTTGAATTTTAATCAAAATCCATTTTAAAATAAAACTGAGCAGAACTATGGAGTTGCTGATGTCTCTTTAAGGAACAATGACATCAATGCAGACTACACTTGAGAAGGATGTAGGTGTGGAACTACATCCTTTTTCATCATACAGTCAGGTGCAAATGGAAAAGTTAAACTTCAAGATTCCTGTGGTTTAATGAAAATAAATACCATTACAAACAGATCCAAGAACACAGACATATTAAATTCTGTTTGTTTTTCTTCAGATCTAGATCATGGGAATGGAGACATTTAACTACTTCAAGAATGATTTTTATTTCACTTTAAGCTGCTTACACTGTCAGCAATCTCCTGCTATCATGACAACTAGCAGAGGCAAAAAAGAGAAAAGTGGGAAAAAGTGAACTGGCGCCTGTGAAAACAGTTTTAAATGGGTATCTAAGTATTTGGTTGGTCTGCATTGATTACACTGAGCAACTGAATGTCTATCATATTTCCTGTATCACTCATCTAGTAATATTTGTAAAAAATAAATTAAAAATAAGAACACATTTCTGTAGGTCTACAAGAAGAGCTACAAAAATTTCAATAAATCTTAAAATTGTGGTGAGTGTTTCACAGTGCCAATTTCCTCATTACAAAGAAGATACCAAGCAGCAAACTGGTCACACAGTGCTTATGTCAAATCTCAAGACAAGGAAAACCACATCCTAATACATCATAATAGCAAATGGAAAAACTGCCTGTGTCTGTGCACACACAAGAAGCACACTATAGAAATACACGATGAAAAATACTGCTTTGTTTCTCATGCTTGTATCTAAAAATTTACATAGTCAATTTAACACATTCCCACCCCCTAATCACTTAATGCTGCAAAATTCCTATTGAACCTGGAAATTTATTTACTTGAACATGAATCGCAAGAACACATTGAGAAACAGCATCTTAAAGCAGCTCCAACTGCAAATCACAGAAATTTTAAGTTAAGAACAGTATTTTAAAAAAGTAAGTTGTGATTTTCTAAAAGTAATACTAATAACTTTATTAAACTATTCTATGGATACTAATGATTTTATTATATCAATACCACTAATGATATTATACGATGGGATAATTCAGGCAACTACAACAAGCATAAATTATAATATTTGACACAACACTGCATTAGATATGTATCTTCACATTTTGCCATATAATCTCTCTCAAACAGCATTAACTTTCAAAAAGAAATATATAACTATGTATCATACCATTACTGAGAGAAATAAATGCTTAAAAAAAGAATACACTAATTTTTGCATAACTTCTTTCAATAGCTTTGAAGACACCACTGGAATGTCTTAGCTTTTCCAGTTGTGCTCAGTCAGTGTTCTCAGATCTCTTAACTGCACTCAGCTGCAAGCTGAGATACTATTTTTCTTGGTAACTAGCTTTATCTTTCTCGAATTCAATTACTGAAACAAAGTTAAATCTGTAATGCATAGGAAAAAAACATCAGAAACATAGTAAACGTAATACAAACTGTTATATTCTTCCTTATCAAATACAATAGACAAGCACTAAGAATGGTTCCAGTCCTCACCTGTTGAAACAGAATTAACATGGAGAAGGGGTCAAACATATTTATTTGGAAATAGTGCAGCGAAAGAAAGCTAAAGTAGAGTTGATTAATCCCAAAGGAAACAAGTCAAGAACGTCTTAAAAAAAAAAGATGTAATAAAAAGATTTAAGCATATTTAACTTTATGCACTAAAAACTGAAACAACAAAAAATTGTATTTTAAGTTGTGTAAACATTCTACAAAAAAGAAATATTTTAATATTTTTCATTTCCATACACCTCAACTGCCATGCCTCGGAAAGCCCTATGCCCTTTTCACCAAGCCAAACTAAGCTTAGGACCATTCTTTTGTTAAATTGGCAACTAAGAACATTTTCGAGTCCCACCAAGGGCAACTCATACACATGCCCATTCATGAAGTAATTCTTCAGCACTAACTACTCTCTTTAAAATTGGATATTTTTATTTATAAGCTAAAGTACAAGTGAACTTGTAAATTGGCTTAAACAAATTACTACCATAAATTAAAAATGCAGTCTGTTTGCTTCAAGTACAGCTGTTTTTGATCCCATGTTAACTTCTCTCACAGTGGACCATCATACAGCATTTTCAGAACACTTTCAATTCAGACACAACCCTGCTCTCATTCCACGAGTCCTGATGCAAACTGCCACCCTCTCCCAACACAGACCTAATCAATAATCAAGCATTTTAATCCTTCTTTGTTCTAATACTACACTACTGCACCAGATTAGATTTTTCTAATTTATTTCACACTTAACATTTAAATTAGTGCATAACAAGTCAGAATATTACTATTTAAATGAACATATAACTTAAAGATCAAATTCTGTCTTCAAAAGATTTACATAAAAGGACAGAAAGGATAACATTTGTCTACCAGCATGTTATGTGGATCTCCTTAACTCAATTTATTACGGATTTCATGGTGCAAAAATTAATGTCCTCCAGGAGCTGAACTCATTACCAATTATGTCTTCCAAACCCACAGTGTAATCCCATGCTTCTGTGACCCATGGGAGTTTTGCCATGTACTTAAAGGGAAGTTGGATCTGTTCCTGGGTTTGCTACTCTAGCAAGAGATGCTGAACAAAACGGTACCAATAGCCACTGTCTTGACTTTTTTTCTATTACATAACAGATACTATGAATGAGTCCTATGTATTTTGGTCCCTGATAAAAATAAAACAAACATATTGATGATAGTTTTAACTACAAATGAAGTCAACTGCAGGATTATATGCCTTTTTTTCAATGTGAATTTCTAGAATATATTTCAGGAGCTATAATGGCAACCAGCCTATAACATGCTCATGGACCCTACTCAGCCCTTCAACTCCTTCCCTACTCCAGAACCCACAGAAGCATTCCATTCCTGGAAGTCATGTGGTGCTCATGTAGCACACCCAAGTCACAACACACGTACAAACAGCCCCCCTCAGCCACCTGACCAAGTAAACTCCTTCTACATGCCTATTACAGAAAAGCACAGGTAAACAAAACAAAACTAGCAAACAAACAAAAAAAGGGAAGAAAAGAAGCCATACATATATGCTGGTGGCCAAAATGAAGTTGACCATACATAGGCCACAGGTACCACAACTCTAACTTTCAAAATAAAAAATGCTTTCAGAGTAATTAACTGAACGACTGAGTTTTAATTCCTTTGAAAAGAAGGAAATAAATATTACAATGCCTTTGGCAAGACTCAGCCAAGTGTAACGGTGCACAGTAAATACAATAAGCTGTTTTCATGGGGTCCCTCCCACAGGAGAAAAGTTCTCAATAAACTTTAAAATGATTGCTTCCCGTGGACTAATTATTCACAAACTACTCCAGTGTGAGTCCCTTCCACGTGGTTCAATCTCTCATCAACACACTCCTCCAACGTGGCTCCCCCATGGGTTCCCCCCCACTGCCAGCAAACCTGCTCTAGCATTGGCTCCTCTACATGGGACCACAGGACCTGCCAGGAGCCTGGCACAGCACACGTTTCCCACAGGGCCACAGCCTCCTTTGGGCACATCCACCTGCTCCGGAGTGGGGTCCTCCGTGGACTGCAGGTGGGTATCTGTTCCACCGTGGATGTCCATAGGCTGCAGGGGCACAGCTGCCTCACCATGCTCTGCACCACAGACTGCAGGGGAATCTCTGCTCTGATGGCTGGAGCACCTCCTCCCTCTCCTTCGCCACGGACCTTGGTGTCTGAAGAGTTGCTTCTTTTATGCATTCTAACTCCCCTCTCCAGCTGCAAGTGAGAATTCCCAGACCCCCTTTCCTTTCTTAATTCTGTTACCCCAGAGGTGCTGCCACAGCTGCTGATAGGGTCAGCCTTCGCCAGCAGTGGATCCATCTTGAAGCTGGCTGACATTGGCTCTGTCAGACACGAGGGAAGCTTCTAGCAGCTTCTCACAGAAGACCCCCTGTAGCTCCCCTGCTAAAGAACCTTGCCACACAAAGCCAATACACATATAAACGACTTTCAAAATTCTAATATATAATATTCTTTCATATACCAAAGGCCACCACAGCACAGAAACTGTCAGTTTGAATTTTAACCTGTCCCTAAAAGACAAAGGTCCACATCAAGAATTGTCATGGAAAACAGAAGCCTGCTGTTATGAAGCTAGCAGGAAGCTTCCTAACAAAACTAGCAGGGAGCATGCCAAGCATCCTGTCACTTAAAAAACTGGTGGCTGAAAGCAGCAGAGAATCATCTTAACAACTGAGCGTTCACACTGGTTTTTTCCATAGCTGTATCTTTTTGCAAATAAAGGTTCAATACTGTTTCTCTTACTTCTTCAAAACCATTTTCATTCCAAAGGAAAAAGGCAGCAATCATACTTACAGGCATATCTGTCAGTTGAAACATTAGCCTGTAGTTAAATCTGTCAATAGACAGCAGCCCGGAAGGGTTGTTTGTTTCAAAGTAAGTTTCAAAACATCAGTTGCCCACATAGGATAACAGATGTAAAAGTGAAAAGAAGCCTCTGCATTGATTTGGGTGATCTGCACTAAAGTGAGCATCAAGTCAGATCACCAATTCATAGCTTAAAACCATTGCACTATGGCATTTCACTGCCATCAACGTGCAGCATCTATTCTGCCCTATGTCTGGCAGACTAAAAAGTAGGTAGCATAAAGATCCATTAGGATATCTCTCAAGTTCACAACTGATTTTACACAAAACTGAGATCTATAGGTAGGATGCTCTTGCCCTTCACCCTCAGTTCACATGGATCTTCTTGCTTTAAATTCTAATGATTAATTTGTTGATTCTTTCCACAGAGAACTATCCAACACATACTTTCTCTTCTCCTCTAACCCCTTCCAGCAAGATCTGATAACTCACTTTACTAACGTAGGCACTCTCAGAAAGAAAAACCCTCACAAACTGCAAAAAGCTACATGTGGGCCATGTGGCATCAGCACTATACTATTCCTGCCAATAATACAATGTGTTGGATTTGTCTTGCTGCAAGCGAAATACTAAGCTTGAAACAAAACCTTGTTTTGCTTCTTACGGGTCAGAGAAAGAGTTTAACACCATTATAATGCATTTCTAATTTAGCTGCATCTAGAATGACTTCTGACAAGCAGGGAGATAGATTAACAGAATGTGAAGAAAAGTAACATTTTCTTTTCCGAAACAGGCAAACTAATAACTAAAAGAGAAATTAAGTATATCCAGAAACAAAGCAACAAACAAAAAGGCAAGAAATCTAATTAATTATCATGTGAAAACTGGGGCAGAGATCTTTTAAATTTAATTTGTCACCCACTGCTATTGGGCAGTAGTCCCCACTACAAACTGTAATGGGAATCATCCTCTAAGGAACTTGCAGTATCATTGCAAGAAAACCTGGAATACCTACAGTAACTAGTAGCAGCAACCGTCCCTCCCTTCTTAGATCCTATATGTAATTTCATCTCCCAGTCCCTCTCTTCACTTTTCATACTGCAACCAGAACTGCAGTAACTTCTTAGCTGGACAGGCAAGACAAGTTTATCACTTTTGAGATTCTGAAATCAGTGCTAATCCCTTTACCAGTGACAAGGCAGAAGAGCTCATAGCCATCAAACTGATGGCACCTCACTGGTGTACACAGCTCTGTCCCACACAGCTGAAGAACCTTGTCATGAATGACAACATTCTGGGTACAAAATAGCAAAATAAAACAAAACAGAACTACCTAGTACTACTATAAGCAGCATGTTTAACCGGCATGACAGTTCTAACTCTTGTTAAATCTCACAAGACTTGTAAGTGAGTGCCCTAATATATTCAAATAAATAATCTAAAAGAAGTGGTTTCAAGTTAAACCAGAGTTGTACATTCCCAGAGCAGGACTGGTCAAATATGGATGCTCAAGGACAAGTACAAAAACAAGGCAAGCATATCATTACACTTCCCTAAAACCCAGAGATCCTAGAACCTCCAAGATTTGCAGCTCTGAGATCTTCTGAGCCAGAAAGCATATTGCTGTGGTTAACCGATTTTTCTTCCACAGCTAAAGCACTGCAATTTAAAACTTTTCTGACTGTAGTTAGAATATTCAAAAGCCACTGTGCTGCTGCAGGACACTCTGAATTCAAAAATTCGGGCTGAACAAACTCCTACAGCAACTCAGCTCCAATCACCTCAACCCCCCTGAAGCTGAATGTAGACCCAGCTGTAGTTTTTTCACGGACAAACACTGGAGGGTGTGTTGTCTCGGATAAAATAGTCCTTTGGGTATATTCACTGAATGTTTTTCTCCCAAAATGTTCACACTGAGAAACCATAGTCTTTTTCCTCAAAAGAAACAGACCCTCACAACATCATCAAGAATTCTGACTAGCAGGAATTACAACAGGAGCTGAGGTATACAGCTCATTGGGATTTCCTAAGCAACTTTAAGTCATAAATGTGCAAAAAAAGCACAAACTTTATTTTGGCAAGTTCTTTTGTTGCGGTTTTTTCCTCCTCCTTTTTTTTTTAAATGTATTACTACAGTGCTGAGTATCTTCCACAGCTTCTGACACTAAAGATCTAGCACCGACCTCCTGAATTTGTTCGGGGCAGGTTTCATCTCGGACTGTCCCGGCCCCCATCCCAGCGCTGCTCCCCTCCCGGGAGGCGGCAGCCCATCCGTCCCTTCCCTCCTAGCGGCTAAGCCGACAACCTCTGGGACGCCAAATCGCGCATCCCGCACGGGAAACTTGCTTCCCCCTATCTCCAGCTGCGGGGCGGGCGCTAAGTGGGGCAAACCGGTAACATTAACCCAGCCAAGTGGCTGCCACGGCACACGCAGCCGGTCAGCGGCGCAAGGGCCCGGTGGCGGCGCGGCCCCGGGGCCGGAGGAGGCCGCAGGGCCGCTTGCCCGCGGGGAGGCGCTGAGGGCAGAGCGGCCCGACCTAACGCCGCCTCGGGGGGACGCGCCGCC
>WEKY01025304.1:321-17790 GCA_013390045.1 Picathartes gymnocephalus | reverse complement strand
CGCCCCCGCCCGCTGCTACGGCGGCCCGGCGGGGACAGCCCCCGGAGCGATTCGCCCCGCCGCCTCGCGCGGCGTCCTGGGAAACGTAGTTCCGCTGGATGGCGGAGCGGATTCCCCGATCGCCGACTTCTCCCCGCGCCGCCCGTAATTCCAGGGATGGCGTTCGGGCAGCTGAGCCTCGCCCCCGGGACGTGGGGGCCGGTCGGCTGGGCGGAGGCGAGGGAGACGGCAGGAGGGGCAGGGCAGCGGCAGTACCGTGCCGCAGCGGGAGTACAGGTTAATGGTCACCTCCATCTCCGGGCAGGATTTGAACAGCTTGGGCTCTCCCGCAGCCCACCCCAGGGACACGGGAAGGGCAGGGGTGTCGCAGCAGTTCCACATGCTACGGTCGGGCCCTGCCCTGGCAGCCCCGTTCTGAGCAGCGCTCGGCCTCACACTGCTAAAAGCTAGAAACCCTGCCCAAGGCTACAGGGGTTTCTTGAACATCGCTTGTAATGTCGGGAAGGAGAGCGACACAGCGTTTTTCAGGAATTGCCACGCTGCCTGTTCCGCGAGGAAAGGGAAAACAGGTGCCTGTGGGATTGAAGGCGGAAGGTGTAGCCAGCACTGCCCTCTCCCCATGGCACCAAGGGACGAAGCGGGGCTCCCTTTCCACGCCATGTGCGCCCCAGCAGCAGAGCCTTGCTGAGGGCCGCCAAACGCGCCGCTCCATCAGTGTGCCGAGGGCCAGGTGCCAGCACCGCGTGAAAGATGCTGTGTGCCACCAAGGCGGTGCCTTGGGCTTCCCGGGGGCACTGGGGACGGGTCCCGCTTGTGCCAGGTACGCCCTTCGCCTTGCCCCGGGCGCACCGGGAGCGTCCCGCTGCCTTCCCGAGCAGCGTTTCCTGTTTCCTTGTGGCTGTTCCGAAACCACAGCCGCCTGCTCCCTAACCCTGCCCGCGGAGTTTGAGCTGTGGCTGGTGGATGACCTCTCTGGGAAAGACCACTAAGGGAGCTTACAGAGAGCATCAGAGAACAGCGGGGAACAGGAGCGAAAACACGGCACAGGGAGCGTCATCTGGGGGACCTCGGCAAGGAGCCTGTGTAGAACAACAAGGCTCACCCAGAAAGGAAGGAAAGAGCAGAGAGAAAGATGAAAGATGTGAAGGGGAAGCACAGCAAACAGTTTCATTAAAAAGCACATTTAAAAGGCCATTGACAAAGAAAAAGATGAAAAGGAC
The DNA here is from genome assembly GCA_013390045.1 of Picathartes gymnocephalus. NCBI lineage: Eukaryota > Metazoa > Chordata > Aves > Passeriformes > Picathartidae > Picathartes > Picathartes gymnocephalus. The sequence continues at coordinate 16,570 of WEKY01025304.1, read as the reverse complement.
AGTGACAACAAGAAGCACTACGGCCATTTCAAGTTACTTCATTTTTTTTAATCAAATGGAATTTGATGCCAAAATATTGTGTAAAACCACGATTATACCTTTAGTATCAGAAGCAAGCAGAGAAGCAAACGAGGACTGAACTGGGGAAGGATGTATACAAACGAGAGTTGTGCATGTTGTAGAAAGCCACACAAAATACAAAGAAAAACCTCTCCCTTCTCTATCCCTCTACACATCTATCTAGTGCCATTTTCTCTTCTGCTAACTTTTTTCTATTGTTCTACTGACTTCTTAGTTATGCTTGATTGCTACACCTCCCCCTTCTGAGCTTTCAGACATCTTGTCAAGTAGAGTCTAACCAAAACTTTAAAGTGCTGAGATAAAACTTAAACAAAACATGATTATAAACAAAATCTTTCCAAGAAGTCATTAACTCCTAGACTACCTGGTGGAGAGGAAGGAATCTAAAACAGGTTATAAACTTGTTTTCTGTTTTACTTGCAAAATGTTTATGTTGAATTTTGAACTAGAAGAGTTTCCTCAATACTTTCAAATGTTAAACTGGTACAGAACTTCTTCTAAGCAATATAGATTTGTAATGTTGGAAAGACTTACTAGAAAAGGATATATTTAAATCAATTGAATTCCTACTACCCATACTAGGATGAAAAAAGTAGTGAAGTTACTTTGCTTCTCACGTAAAGCACATTGTTTCTACTTCTGCACACATCTTTACTCCTGTAGAATAATGGAACAAGACATGATTAACATCTTTGAAAAAAAAATTGAGATTAGAGCACGCATCACTTACTGTGTCCTCACTTTAGTACTAAAACATTCACAGTGAAATAAAAGCATTTCTGATTTTATGTTAAATATTTTGCACACAGCCAACTACCACAGGGCAAAAGAGCACTGTCTTGACCATTTTGCATAGGTACTCAAAGGGATATTAGATAAGGTCTTACAGGAAAATAGAAAGCCTAGAGGCAAGTATCTATGCAAAAATAGTGATCTACAAATATTTTAATCAGATATTAGTCATATTCAATTCTATTTACTACCCCTTTGTTATATTTGAAGCTGAAGCATCCGAAATACGCAGTTTTTACAGAGTATACAGAGAAACATCAGAGATGAAACTCAGCAGGCCTAGTGGAGACCTCTGGTTATGTGACTTCTCTCTATAAAGCAAAATGTATAGAAAGATCCCTATAAAAGCCCATAAATTCAACAGCTGTGTCAAAAAATTAATATAAGTCAGTCTTGTATACACAAGAAAATACATGGTTCTACACTTCGGCCAATAGGAAGGGATAGACACTGGGAGTCCCTGGCTGTGAGCTGCAAGGTTAGCACAGTACTTGAGCCCTAAGCCCCAAAATCTGCACATCAGACTCACTCAGATGTGGGGGGAGCCACACGCTTTTTTTAGAAAGCTTGGTAGGGGGAGGAAAAACTGGAGGAGCCTGGCTCTCACTTGCGTTCTGCCCCGAGTCAGTACAGTGCAAAGCGCTCCAGTACCTCTGCTTGCAAACTTTATCAAGGACTACAGGTATGATGTATCTGGAGACTAAAATCTAGCAGGAAGGCTAAATACCTATGAGTCTGGACAAAGGGCAGAGCACTGACTCATCACATATTCAACCAGTTGCTGGCAGAACAGGAAGACTGCAAACATAGAGCACCTTACGAGGGCCAAAATCTACACCCACAAAAATGCAGATAGCAGGCAGTTCTCTTTATAAACTCAGTTTCCAGTGCATTCTTTGAAATTTATCTTTGAAGAGATAGGGGATTAGATTCTTTCCATCCTTTATTCATTTTCAAGCATGGAAACGGATTTGAAAGAGATATACACCACATAAATAAGGACAACCCATTAAGACAGCATGCTTGATCATTCACCTTAAGAAAGGCTGAAAATTTTCAATTATTTTGTTGTGGGGTTTTGGTTTTTTTTTCATGCAAGCTGAAATGATCTACAAAGTCTGACAACCCCTTTCCCTACTTCTTTTTAAAAAGGAAAAAAATCATACTTCTACACTTGAGATTCCCCATGGTACAGGGTAAGTACTTCAGAACAGTTTTTCCTCTTCTCTCCATCCCCATTGTGTCAGTCTGTTGGCACAATGGCAGGATAACGATCACCAGACTTCAAAAACCACTGGAGGGTTTGAGACAGCTTTTAAAAAATAAATAAAACTATTTAGATACAGAATAATTTTTTGGTGGATAATTTATAACAGAAATTCATAAATATGATCACAATTTCCTAAAAATCTATACAAATACAAGTAACACCACTTCCCTTGTAATGCATGGATTTCAAGTAATTACACAAAGCTCCATTAGACAGCCTTTCACATACAAATTACACAAAATTAGACATGTATGCAGGGATAATGTAATGCTTCTGACTACTTAATGGTCCAAAAATAATAAAAGTAATTCAAAAAAAGCTAGTTTTCAGTTTAATTGTCGGGGTGGAATGTACTGTGGGTGGTGGTTGCCTAGCAGCTGCTTTTGCTTTGCTGGCCTGACTTGCTCGGACTGCAGTTTCTAGACGTGTTTTCAATTCAGGAGCAGCTCCCATTACTGTCTTGAAAGCATGTGGGTAAAGTGGACCAATGTGCATTAGATTCTGAAGTGCAAACTCATGAAGATCCTTAGATGCTGTAGATGCAGAAGCAAAGGCATTTTCATTCAGTAAATAGGAAATCAGAGTGGGAACGAGAAGGGCAAGCAACTGTACTCCTAAAAATGAAAGAAAAAAAATTGTAATTACCATATCAGAGAATGGAATTACCAGTTACTAGACTGATAAGGGTAATACTGTTTTCAGAACTGACATTAGAAACTGTAATCAAAAAATTATCAAATTAAAACAAGTGAAATGTAGATGGCTTCCTGTGCTTTGATCACTCCAATCTTTTTTACTAGGACTGAGTTTAAGATTTCTATTATTGTTTATTACAGTTATGTTGATCCTGACACTTATTTTGAGATGCTTTTGCAACATGTGATTGCAGATCATTGATGAACGACTGTAAGATGTAGAGTGCCTATCATATTAAAGAATTTCAAAACACTTATAGGCAGACAGAAATGTTATTCAATTGAATCTGAGTATCAGCCTCCCCAGCAAGCATAACTGAACTGCTATCAGTATGCAAATGTTCATTAAGAAGTCAGGGACAGTTATCTGCTGTTATTTACATTGTATTGGTCTGGGAGATCCTAATCCAAAAACTAGCAGGGCAGCTATACTTCAGCTAGCATGACCTAATAAGGCTTCAGCCCAAAATGGCAAAGGGATCAAGACGGTTGACCTTGAGAACAAAAAAGGCAGCTGAGCTTAAGTAACAAGGCAAATGTTTGTATCTAGAAAGAATATAAGCACACCTTTGAAATGTGTAGCCTGGTCATTTTTTGCTCAAAGAACTTAAAAATTAATGGTAACTCATTTATCTAACTTTTTTTTAGATTACCAGAGTATTAATTATTTTCCCTTAAAGGTTTTGACTAATTCATACTCATGGGGTGATTATCTCCAGCCAGCAAAAAATCAGATGTTCTGTTTCCTCATTTGTTTCAGTTACTCTCTCATTTTCATTTCACATGTATTTCAAACAACTGTGCCAGAAGCAGAATGAGGCTCAAGAAATTTAGTATTTTATCAACAAACTCCAACAAGGAGTATGTTGAGGGGAAAAATAACCACAAAAAACAACCAAAAAAACCTCAAAAAAACCCTACACAAAACCAACAGTAGTATTTATACAAGGAACTTTTTCAGCATTTGAAGTCAAATGTCTGCATAGTAAGTCTTCAGAATGCATGTTGTTTCAGTTGGAGAATAACTAACTCAAACTATAAGTAATGTATCCTATCTAGCGAATCTTGCTTCATCTACAATCAAGATACTCTAACCAGTATAGTTCAATTTCTTGGGCTCTTTAGATAAAACTTGTTGAGCTGGTAGAAGCAACCTGATAAAAGTCTACTAAAATAATAAAAGTTAACAATGAGAAAAAGTAAATTTAAACAGTGTGAAATACAAATTTCCAAACAGAATAAAATATCATTCATTACTGCAGTTCATGTTTAGATTTTTTCCTGCAATCACCAGAAATGCAAAGGCTGCAGCATATCATGCTGTGTATGCTTTGCAAGTTCATGTATACCAAAGTTCTAGCACTGGAATTACAAAAGCATGTTGCACACACGGTCCATTTGTGACTATGCCATCAAGTTCCTAACTGCAATATTTTTAATGTTCAATATTCTATTTTGGCATTACTCCGTTCTTTAGAAAACCTAAATACTTACTATTCTGCTCCTCACCAAGGGCAACCAATGTTTCAAGGACTTTAATGCCTTCCTGGACTGCTAAAAGCTCCAGATTGTTGTTCGGGCGGCTCCTTTCCACAGCTTTCAACTTCTCAACCATGATAGGGGCCAATGAATGAATATATGGAGTTGACAGGGCACGATTGGTGTGTTGGAACACAGACAGCAGAAGCTGGTAACACTTGGCTTGAACCTAATCAAATCAAGATAAATACATTGTCCTCAAAGTTATGTGTTAACTCACAGAATTCAAATAAACTCTGTTATCTCTGATAAAAAAAATAAAAAAAGACTACTAAAGGGAAAGGAAACATAGTAAGAGGAAAGCAGCAACACAGCCCATGTAGTAAAACAGTATTAGCCCCGTGTTTGATAAAAGGAAGGCCAATTAGAAAGAACACGCAGGTAATGAAGTACCAGTAACAATATAAACTCAGAGAAAATAAAGGCATAGTTAATGTCATACAAGTCAGTCACACCAGTTCACAGTGAACTACATCATTAAGTCTCAAAACTACCAGCTCTATTAGTAGATTAATCTTCAAAATCGTGATATGCTATTCCAATCCCAGAAGGGCAACACAGCCCATAAAAATGACTCAGAACAAAGTGATTTTATTGTTCTAACACGAGCCATGGCTGTAGCCAAAAGTGTTGGGCCTGTCCATCCTTGCTTCTCATTCTCCATCTAGTGCTGGTAGTAGCCTAGGACTGTATGTGTAGCCATACTATGAGCTGATCACAGAATGCTCTCTTTGTCTTCCTTCTATTTTATTTTTTACCCTCCTCCCTCTCTGTGGAAAGCTGAGATTATTAAAGCCAAGGTTTGGGAAAATGATTCACTGATAATCTTGTTCAGATGAATTTATGAATGCATTTTTTTGGGGCATACAAATATCTTCCTCCAAAATTTCACACAAATAACCCAGAATTTTTGAAAAGGTAAAGCCTCACAACAAATATGAGGATAAAACATTGCACACGTTTTCTAACTGCACTCAAGTCTGAACAGGATGAGTTATTGAGCACATGCTGAACAGAAATGTTCTGGAGGAAGTACTACTGAACAAAATGATCTGTGAGGAGCTCCAGGGATGACTGGAAACATAGATATATAAATAAAAATATTGAATAAAAATCATAGATCATAAAAACTACTGGTAAGAAAATATGAGTTATGCAGCTCATATTACTGCTAATTCAATAGTATACAGCTGCAAGTTTTCTATACAATTCAATTTTTAAGGTATGAAATAATGGCACTTCTCATATCATCTTTATGCTTTGTAACAGAGCTCCACAGAAGAACATTTTTCCTTAATGCCTTACTCACCATCATCTTTGACCTTTTCAACAAATTTTACCTCTCCATACCATTACAAATAGTTTTCTTCCCTCTTTTTCTTTAAACTTCATTCCTAATTAGCTGTTAAAGATGATTAGATTAGCCTTTGAAATAAGGAGTAAAAGTCTCTTTTCTTAAATGCAGACATATTTCAAAAGAGTTTTATGACTGCATCTGACAGCAGAATTTCATCCAAGTTTTTTTCCTTTGATCTGTGTAATATAAAACTTTGGACTATTGTGCATTCACAGAAGTCTACAAAAACTTCTGAAAGGTAAAATCAGAGCTTCTTCAAAGCATAAGAGGCACGCTCTCATGTAAAATTTGCCCAATAGCATTGAAAGCACTTGGGTCTCTCAACTGAGTTATCTTGTTGGAACAAAAGGGAATTGAACTCACCAGACTTCTGGTTATTACTATACATGATATTTAACCTTTTCATGTGGTGATAGTTTCAAAAATACTCCTGTATTTATTTTAAGGCATCAGTAGTTCTTTGGGAGAGTTTTCCCCTTAATCAGTTCGATGCACTTAGTACAATCACTGTCATGCTTTTATTACAAACAAGTGTCTCGTTACTGACCGCAATAAGGAGTATTTTATATTTAAAAAGCCAGAATGAACACACAACAAGTATTAGAGAGTATATGCTCTGTGAGAAGCAGTGAGAAGAGAGTGGACACCATCTGGCTGCTGTCCAAACTTGCTCTGTGTGTTACAAAAATAGTGGTAAGTTCCAGCTGACGGGCAGCTTTCCAGCAGAGTAGTGGGCGAGGATGTGCTTCTCTCTCACTGTTCATGTTTATGCAGAGCTGAGAGAGAGTGTGACATAAAGTTTCACTAAATACAACTGACATTTCCATTCACACAATAAAATTCTAAGTAGCTTTCCACCCGGAGTCAGGCTTCAGAATCAGCTGAATTTTATGTTCATGCTGGAAAACACCTGCCCTGCTAGAGAGAATTATCAGTCTAAACAGGATTTTAAATGCCTCACTGTGAGCCCAAATGCATCCACATTTTTTGCGTATTTTTCTTCTAAGGAATCTCTGCAGTGTTTGCTTCTGGAAACATTATAGATTTTTCTCCTTAGCTCCCACCTGCAGATTTGTATGCCCACTCAAACTGATACATACAAGGCTGAAAAAGTTAAGCTTAGCTATCCATACAGTGCATTAACCTGCTTGAACCAAGTCAGTCTACAACTTTTTAACTTTCCTCTTTAATGAGAAAATAATTCAGAAGGCATTTCACAAAGGCAAGCCAAAGGGCAGAAGTGAAATAATGAGACAAATGAATCATGATCTGTACATGTTCTGATGGCGATCACGAAGTTATATTTTTGCTCACAGTGAGTTTTGCATGAACACGCAAAATAAGCACACATTTTGCGCAAACAAATACAAAATTGATCAGAAATGTGGGCTGTAATTTTATCTATGGAAAAAATGCTTTCGTTTGTATTATAAAAGATCAACACTAATGTAAAAATGTCCCCCTCTGTCATAACCAACCTTTTCATCTGATAAAACTTCATATACCAAAGACTGGTTTTGTCTTTTAAAAACCTGAAATCAAAAACCTGGCACAAGGCCATGAACATACTTTATCTAGAAGCACTAAGTTTGGGTTATTTTGCTCATGAGTTTTAATAATGCACTGTTGAAAATTCTAGTTATCTTGACAGCAGTATCTGTCCCTGAAGTAAAAAGGCATCACAAATCATTCAGAAAATGTGTTAAATAGATCACAATTAGTTTTTACTGGCTGTATATCATTTACTTTCCTATAACATTATCTTACCCAAGGATCAGAAGAATTCAAAGCACTTCTAAATCTGTTCATACATCCATTTTGTAAAGACTGCACTCCAATTATTTCCGTGCTTGCTGACCAGAGGAAGAGAGTAATAGCTGTAAGTATGCTTACTTCATCAAGAATAGGTTTAGAGGCTTCTGAAAAACAAAACCAAACATGCTGTTAGATTATTCCAAAAAAGCTTTAGCATTTATTTCATAAAAGCCAGTGAACAGAAACTCACAAAGAGGAAATATAAGTACTTGAAATAATTTGCAACTGCACATGCATTTACTTATTATAGTATCATTATTGACTGACATTGACAAAAATCTGAGCAACTCTATTCTAACAGTTGTTTTAATAAAGTAAGTCAATCTTTCTGAAACTTCCTGGTCAAGGAAAACATCATCGCTCACACTTCCTCAGACCAAGTCATGCTTTTTGTTTTCAGTGTGTAAACGAGAGAAAAAAAAAAAAAAAAAAGACTTTTAATACTCTCCCCCATNTCCCCCATTAAAGATCTACTTCACTTTTTAAAATTATTATTTTCAGCTTATACAGCAGAGTAAGAAATACATATCCAGCATGGCAGTAACTTTTACTTAACACGAGGTTTCACAGAACAGACTAGTTAATCTGAGAGCCAGCTGTCACCAATAGGAACAGTCCTACTTTAACCTTTCCTGCTTTTTAAATAGCCTGTATTTGCCGTTGTTACATTTTTTTTTTTCCTTGCATGAACTCTGTCTTCACAGATCGCATTTGTGAATTCACAACAGGAAAAAAATACGTATATTTCTACATAAACTATTATAATATATATAAAAAGCACTGTTCTGGTGGTCTGGTTGGCCACATTGGTTCTGCTCTCTCTTGAGAGGCACAAAGGAACAGCATATATAAAGTCAGCAAAAAAGAAAAACAGCACGACTGCCCTTTACAGATGTCAGCTAGTCACTCATTTGGCTTAACTATCATGTGAAACCTCACTTCAAAAAACTACTCCAAGCATTTAAGTGACAATTTTTCTTACATTATTTAAATTATTTTAATGTACATTGTTTAAATTTTATTGACTCATGAGGGTTGAAATTGAATGCAGTGGAACTTGCTTAGATTTTTGTCTGTGTGATCTATCACACTTCACAGAAGACTGGAAAGGAAAACATACACTCTTGCAAGGTACCAAGAAAAATTTCTGAAGCCTGCAAAAAGGCCTGCAGCCAGTGATGTTTCTGGAAAGAGGGCCTGTGAAATCTCTACAGTAACTAAAGGCTGGAAAACAAGAGCTGATGTGACAACTCAAATTAGAAGTTTGGCTTGGTTAACACAAACCTAGTGATCCTCCCCATGTGGACATTTCAGAATCATTTGCAATTATCTACTCATTCCCATCTCTCACATGAGTAACTCCATTCAAGCCTCTCTTCGCTTTCTACAAATGGCTCCTTGGCAGTGTAATGGGATGTTTTTCTTGCTGACTACCACTATGCAAATGGCAAATCTTTGTGTCTCTCTTTTGCTAACTACACAGCTAAGACTGTACATCTTTTTCACTCTTTGAAGGGCAAGGCAAAGCACGTATGCGAGCCATAAGAGATGGTCTGCAGTTCTCTGAAGGGACACAGTAACCATTGTGCTGGTGAGTAACAGGGATTTTTTTGGCCAGGGAGAGGATTTCTTTCTCACCAAAGAAAGCTTTTAACAGTGTTGTGAGCATCCTACTCCAGTATGAACCTTGGCACAACTATCTGTGGCTGTCTTCCCACTCATCACTTTAACACTGACTGTCATTAAGACTAAATGACTTGTGCCAGCGTAAAACCTGAGAGGCAGGGGCTGCCAGATGCATTGCAAAAGGGAAAACGTCTAACTGGAGGTTATGATCAACACTGTAGAAGAAAACAGACCAAACAAGGACAAAGCTGAGGTGGGAACTCCTGAGATGTAACTACTTTGTTAAAGCCAACGTTGTGCTCTTCTTCAATTAAATCTATTAAGCAACTGAGGAGTTTTGCTCATTCGGGTCTTACCTTAAGTTATAGGCAGATACCATACTTGCTTTTTCGTTGCAGAAAATCCATTTTTCTTGAATTTTAACTCTCCTGCACTGGGAAACCACTTACCAGGCTGAGAGTCTTCCAAGATAGATGCCAGAGTGCTGCGGATAAGACCTGTCCATTGTTTCTGAGTTTCATCAGTCTTGACTGTTGGAAGAGTAACAATACTTTTTATCCCTTGAAGAGCTGCAGTGACTGGAGGTGGAACCTGATTATCTGCCGACTTTACTGCTGTTTCTTTCAATACCCTTGTTATCAAAAATAGGATAGTGGGTAAGATTGTCATACACCCTAAAAAAATGGAAAAAAAAAGATAAAATAGAATTTCTAAAGTGTGGTAGATAACCTATCTATCTCTCCCAATATGGATGCATATGGTTGGAGACAAATGAAATCAGATAAACTGCAATTCAGGTAACAAGTGCTATGTGTCCTTCAACATTTTATCACCAAATTCATTCATCAGTACTACTGAAGTGTATCATAACACAAGTCATACAAGCCAACAAATGAACTGCTGCTGTCAATTCAGCAATGATGATTTAGCTATTAAAGCTTTGTCCTACATGGCATGTGATACATGGTATGTCATCCGGATTGCTAAGTATCTTAAAACAGGATCTGCATATCACTATGGTCCTATAAACAGCAAAAATTAGAGGTCGGGAAACAAGTATACAAACTAAGCTATTGCACTTTCCAAGTAAGGTAGTGTGTGTGGTACAAGCCCCAGAAGCAAAGCAAGGAAGCTGTTTGGGTCTCTCAAATCCTGGGAAAAGGCTGTAGGAGTTTCAATAACACATTTGGACTTCAAGCCCCTACAGGACTGAAAGAAGAGTGCTGTTGGGTTTAGACATGCAAAATCAATCTACAGATCACTTCAGACAGTCAAGAATGCTGTGAGGATAAATACATTAAGTAGAACAATTATGACAGGAAGGGGCTCTGGAGGTCATCTAGTTCAACCCCCTTTTTCAAAGCAGCAGTTCTTCAAGATCAGATTGCCCAGGATCTTGTCCCAGGGAGACTGCAAGATGTTCATATTTTAAGGAAAGAAGAAGAAATAAAAAAAACCCAGTCACAGGAAGTGATGAATTCTTTTTGATCAGTTTTTCCCTTATATACAAAAGCTCAATTAAAACAAACGTTTGTGTATGTGCTATCTCTGCCTCCCTACAGCTATGATCTGGCTACATTTTCTGAATAGGGAGAAAAAAAATCTCAAGCAGACTAATCTCTATAAACTAACAGTAGTTTCTGAGCTACTTTCAGTGGCCACTTGCCAAATATGGGGAGTAACATCCTCACTCCAGACAACACAGAAGTAATACTGTTACTCTTTTTGCCCACCCTCTTTCTCATCACCCTCGCCACAAGAGAAAAAAAAAATCAGGATTCAAATAAAAACAGGGCATGACTCCAACTCAAAACCTATTCTTCCTTAAAGAAGTGCAAGACACAAATTCATAAATTTCTGTTTGAAGACAGGCCAGATTGTCTTTTGAGCATAACTTTGTCCAAATATGTTATTTATAGCACACCTCATTAGGGGACCAACTTCTAAAATGCCTTATCTATACGAGTGGGTGAAACTTCCCAAAGATTCTTGAGATAACACTTAAGCAAATTGCTCTCCAAAAAGCAAAAGTCAAAGAGCACAGCTTCCCATCTAATTGTGTCCCTTACCCCTGAACTTCACTCAGTGCAATTATCCCAGCTTACACACATCCTTTGTGACAATCTTCCTGGGCAGAAGAAAGCTCCATTTAGTTTATAATCACATTGGGAATGATTGACAGCCAACAGCTGCAAACCCAAGTGTACCACAGATGAATTGTGCTGTTTTTCCCTTAGTAGGATTGTCTTTTCATACAACTGCTGCTTTTCATGAACTTTTCAGGAACTTACTTATCTCCAAAATGTCTGTGTTCTTTCACAATATGATTAAAATTGCCCAAAAGGTTTCAAAAGCATGAAAAAAGGGGGGAAAAAAAACAACAATAAAACCGGATTGGTACAGAACTAATTTCCCCAGCAAATCTTCAGAACACATGCAAACTTAAAATCAAATTTCCTTTAGATTGCTCTCTGGAAAAGCCTAAATTCTTATTTAGGTAATCACCTAAATACACTTACCAATAGATGGCCCTTAAAGCACCCATAGCAATAGATTTACAGCTTGTTTTTGGCATCATATCCTCACTGTGCTACAACTCACACATATTTTGTTACAATACCTTACCTGCTGGAGAACACAGGGAAGGCAGGTCAGACAGAATATTAACGGTGGCAGCCACAAGACGAGCACTCTCCTCAGAAAGGTGGGATTTGGCAGCAACGTGACTCGGAGAATCTGACACTTTTGAACTCAGATGGGGCATGTGTCGTACTAGGATAAACATGAGCAATTCCATGGCTGCAAAGACTAGAGATTTTCCAGGCACGAGACCACCGCTCTCACCTCCCTCTCCTAAAGTAAGAGGATTTTCTTTTTCCTCATTATCATCTTCATCTGAAAAAGGAAAGAAATGTCTGAGGAGACAGTTCAGATCCCATACCAAAGGTTACATGACACACTCTTCACAAAGCAATTAAAAATCAAGAAGAAAAATTTGCTTTACAGTAAGATAGGACAAACATGGCTCATGTCAGACTAAACGTTTTAGTCAGAATGACTTAAAGGGATTAAAATGCCTTAGAAGTATTGTGATTGCAACAATACTTACTAAGAATCCATCCAGAACTAGAAAACAAAAGTAGTCTTGCACAAAATAAAACTACAGTTAATTATTTTGCTTCTTTTAAAATTGATTATAAAATTAACAGCAATGAATGCCAAATAAACAGCCAGGACAATTTTTTTTTTAGTTTAATAGCTATTAACTAAATGTTCCATCCTGACAAAATCTTATTCTAGCCTAAATTGATTATGAAATAAGAGAACAGAAAAGCACTGTAGGATTCTATGTCCAAGTTAATGATTTGAGTGTATTCAGTTCAAAAAGTCTCTCTTTTGATGGCAGCTTGGCCAGCTGCAGTCTTCCTTCTCCCATTTAACAGCAACAGAGACTCAGTAAGTCAAAGCTGGCCTGAACTACCCCTATAGAGCTCCTATGAATTTAAATGATTGCTACTGTTATCACATTCATCAATCTGAAAAATGCAGCTTACTGGGCTGACAGTAAACAATTCCATTAATTCATATGAAGGAACAGAGCCTGCATTTTCAGTTGTGCTGGCTCCTCAACTTCCAGCAAAATCTTCTCCCTGTTTTTATGTGGAAAATGGGCAAAAGCTATCAGTTGGGGTTTTTTTATCAACAGTACATCGTGCCAGATTAAGATAGTAATTTTCCTTAGTACGAGAATATTCTTTGGGTTTTACTTCACTTCTTTCAGGTAACAGAAAATCTGGCAGACCTACCTAACTCAACCTGGTATCAATGAACTATTTGCAGGTTGCCACTTGGAAGCTAATTTACCTAGCAAAGATGGAAACAGTACATCTAATGTGAGATTTTTAAAGAAATGGTAAAGGGATCATTAAACAGGGAAATTCTTAAAAGGAAGAGGTACCTCAGAAAGTAGCTTTCAGACTACTGCTAGTTTCAGACTGCTGGTCAAGTTTTCAAGCATGGAGATATCACATCCCTGGGCACCTGTTCTACTGCTTCACTGTTCCCACAGTGACTAATTTTTTTCTTGTATCCCATCTGGATTTCAACTGCTGCAATTTGTGTCCATTGCCTCTTGTCCTTCCACCACATGCCTTTCAGAATACTCTGGACTGGCCTTGTCTTTAAATCCCCTTTAAGAATTGGGATTGCAATTCTATCCCATATTAACCCTCTCTTCTGTGACTAAACAAGGTCAGTTCTCTCAGCCTCTCCTCATGGGTCACACACTTCACCTCCCTAAGCAGCTTAGTGGACTTCCACTGAACTTTCTTCATGTTTGTCAACATCTGTCTTACTCAGAATGAGGAGGAAAGGGGAAGAAAACTAGACACTGCTCCAGATGCTGCTTCATAACCATATCCTTAATCCACTGACCATGCTTTTCTAACACAGCCTAATAACAGTCATCAGTATTGCACAGGTTTCACTCCAGAGATTCGCACACACAACTCCTCATCTGGCAAATCTGCTATCCAATCTGTCAGCCCACCAGCCTATACCAATGCACATTCCATCCCAAATGCAGGATTTTGCATTTGTCTTTGCTGAACTTCAGAAGGTTCTCGGACCTGCAGTTCAAAATTCCCCTAAAAGGCAGCACCACCCTCCAGCACACCCACCACTTGCAGTTTGGTATCATCCACAAATTTGCTGAGGGCACATTCTCTTCCATCTGTCCTATGTGCTAAACAGTAGCAGGCCCAATACTAATCTCTAAAGAACACCAGTTGCAGCCAGCTGCCAGTCAGACTTGAATCACTAAACTCCATTCAAGCACAGCAGTCCAACAAATTATTCTCCCACTTATCAGTCTCCATCACTCCAACTTGACAGATATTGTAGAATCAAAAGCCTTGCAGAAGTCTAAGTAAACAACATCCACCACTCCACCTCCAAAGCCAGGTATTTCATCATAGAGGGTGATGAGACATTAATTGTTCTCAGTAACTCTGTACTCACTATTTCAAATCACATTCTTCTACTTCATGTACTAAGAAGTGGTATCAAAAGAAATTTACTCAAAAACCTTTCAAAAAGCACAGCAGGCTTACTGGCGAGTTCACTCAAACCCTACTTCACATCTTACTCAGTCACAGCATCTCGCTTTTGCCATTCATTGGAAAGCTTTCTTGAGCACCACAGCTTTTCAAAGATGACTGCAACAAACTTAGTATGTCATCAGCCAGCTCCCTCAGACGCATCCCATCTGGTTCCAGGGTATGGCTGGGTTTTTTGTAAGCAGTTCCTAACAGGGTGCTCACCTGCTGTACCTAGCAGTGCTCTCCCCTAGGCTCGCTCATTAGACAGAGACACAGGAGGAGTAAGCAAAGAAGATAACAATGCCTTAGTTTTTCCTCTAGTGTGTTTTGCCATTAGATCACCCAATCCATTCAGCAGCAGGTCCAAATTTCCTCTGCTGACAACATACCCATAAAAGTTGTTCTTGTCACACTGGGTGTTTATCACCAGTCTCAGTTTCAGCGAAACTGTGCCTTTCCCAGTTCTACTCCTCCATACCCAGGAGCCTTCAGGAGTCTTCTTTGGCAGCTTGCCCCCATTTCCAACATCCATACACTTCCCTGTCACATCTGAGCTCAGTCAGAAGTTCCTGTTCAGCCAAGTCAGCCTTCTGCCATGATCACTGTGAATGAGCTTTATTTTGTCACCAAATATGAACGATCCTTTGCTCTTCAGGAAAGCTTACCACAAGATCTCATCTACAAGCTCCCTGCACAAGCCAAAGTCTGCCAAGTCAGGCCAAAGCTTTTGTTCTGCTACTTGTTTTCTTCCTTTCCCTTGAAATTATGACCTCCACTAGGTACAGCCACACCTACCATTAACCTTCATAACCATTTCTTCTGTATTAATGTGGAGCAAATCCACTGAGCTCCACCCTTATTTGGACTATGCAGCATCTGGATTGAAAAAGTCTGTGCTAGTCTCCTGCAGTGTCACCCTTCCAGCACATGACTGTATGGTAAAAGCCTCTCACAAGGCTCCCATAGCTTGATTGGAAGGCTTCTTTGGGTTGGTTTAATATGGCTTCATTCACCTCCCCTTCTTGACCAGGCAGCCTGTGGCTCCTGACTGGTATCACCCTTCACTTCCTTTCCGTGGTATCAGTTCTGATCTGTCTAAGTAGGCTCTTCTTCTCTTGCCAGATCTCTACAGTGTTCTTCAACTGGATATCTGAAGATAGAGCCTTTTGTTGCTGGAAGTCACAGTATTGCAGCCACCACCTTCATGCAAGCACCATTCCCCAGGGCCATATTCCAGCATAGCCTATGGCTGTCTCTCCTTCTGAGAAAAATAGGACTTCAGCTCCTGCACATGCAGGACCTCTGTGAAGAACATTTCATTTCTCCATTGACCTTTCCTGACACCGCAGAGTCTGCTCACCTTCACAAGCATTTCTTTCACATTTCACAGGTGAGACCTATGTCACTCCCAGCCCTGGGAGCACAGAGAAGCCTCTGGAGCACAGGCACATCAGCATTTTCATCTGAATTTCAAACCTGGTGATTAGACCTCTAATGTAGCAGAGGTGATTGTCCCTCAGTCAGCAGACTGTGTTGTATGTCACTGCCATCATTATGCTGACTCCAGCAGTCCTGTACAGGACTTGCTCCTGTTGCACACCTCGTTCCCAGAGCTCCTGGTAGCTGACACGCCCTGAGTGCCCTGAATGTCAGTGAAGTAAGAATGCAGGTGCAAGTTTGCTCCACTTCCTGGCAAGATCTCCTGGGCAGGCAACTTTTCATACTGGTTGCAGGAGCAGTTCACTCACCTCACAAATGTCAGTTGTTCCAGGGACACACCACAATACTGTACTGGTGGCTTAACCATTAAACTTCAGAAAAAAGGTAAATGAAGTGCTAAGGAGGCAGTCAGTATATAAACATTAAGGAAATTGAGCAAGGTATTAATACGGCGTGTGCTGGGTATAACTTGCATCACTCATACTCCCAAAAAAAGAATGAAAATCATGACATGAAATGAGAATGATCAGAGGAA
>WEKY01025296.1:281-26044 GCA_013390045.1 Picathartes gymnocephalus | reverse complement strand
GTATAATATAGGAATAGAAAAAAGATTACATCAAGCAGCATGTCAAATTCTGTCTTTTTTAATTATTCAAAGGGTGAGAGTAGTTTAAAAATAATAAAGTTAATGAATAAAGTAGACAATTGAAAATTTTTAATAGTATTAAAACTTATAAGCAAGCTTTGGAAAAGGTGGTTTGTTCTTGGGTTATGTGTTTTTTTTCTGTTTGTTTTGGTTTTTTAGAGTAAGGTCACGACTGATGATAAGAGCAGAATACTTGCTGGGTATCAAACCATGGATGAATAATTTTCAAAACTAGTTAACTAGAAAATGTGTGTTCATGTTCTATGAACCTAAGCAGATCTTGATCCTAAGATGGTCTATATTTTTCTTTCTATTTAGATTAAGCACAATCCTGACACACATTTCCTAAATGATGGGGTTTTGATCCTTTTCTGATAGACTTTGTTGTTTAATGGAACCCCACAGGCAGTCATTTCCTGACACTGTCTAGGAAAAACAGTCACTTAATTTTTATCACAGCAGTGCCTGGGAGCCCTGATCATGGCTCTGTTGTGCAAGTTGCTACACAAATACATAAGGTAAAGATCACTGAGAAGACAAGAGTTACATGCCTGGGTGTAGATCAGAGAGTAAAACAGAAAATAAATTCAAAGTGAAATTCCAGACTGATACAGACCAATTGACAATTATAAAAGGATGATTTCCTGTCTAGTCATCCTTGCATAGTCACCTCCTACTTTTCTGGTTAAAATGAAATTAATCATGAAACTTCTGTCCTTCATTACTCACTGTAAGAAAAAATACTAATTCCACATTAAAGATAGAAACAGTCACTTGGTAACATAGCATGAAGTGGTTTGCAATTATGCTGAGCAACATAGTATTTGAATTAGAAAAGGATAATATGACTCAAACTTTATCCAGGTGTAGTCATAAATATATTTAATATTTCTCAGAAGCTGAAAGGCAGCAGAGTACACACAAAGTAAATCTGAAGAGAAAAAGGACCTGTGAAAAGGACTAATGTTTAGCAACCAGATAAGGAGAAATTATGATATATTTTTAATCTCACTGACATACTCTTTGAAGTTCAGGCATACTATAACTACTCCTTTTCTTGTGGGTTAAATAAGCAAATGATTTGTGCCTGTAATGGACATTTTAGGCTTTTTAGTGTGGGTTCCCACATTTTTTTGTGTACGTTCCCAAGTGCTTGGTCTTGAAAGTCATGCTTGCCTTGGTACCCTTCTCTTTTCCCAGCTTGTGCTTTCTCCCTGCAGGGCTTTGCATCAACCCGTGTATCCACAGACTTAGTTTCCTGCTCTGTGTTTGCAGAAGTGGTATTTAAGACAGACTGACAGTCAGTGTAACAGCTCCTTAACTGAGGAAGTTTAAGAGGGAAAACTTGTGTAACTTGCTAAGAAAAGCGGAATGTTTCAGTTTCTTTTCCTTAAAGAAATTCATTTGTTTACAGCAATAAGCATCCAAGGGATGAATTGCAGGGTAAATGACACTTTCAGTGCTGAATGTGGTGGTCCATTTAATGTCTTTGGTCATGCTGGATTCCGGTCAGGATGAACGTTTTGTGTATTCCAGGGGTTTCCTAATTTACAATGGATAAATGTTATTTTTCAGATACTCAAAGGTTTTCTGCTGATGGAAAAGAGCATAATCAGGAAAAAACAAATTTTTATTTACTTTGAAGAATGCTGGACAGAATGTAATGAGTGGCTTTTGAACTTAACTCTATCCTGTCGTGCTGCTGCCTTCAGCAAACTATCTTTTATTCTAACTGGGTGCCTGATGTTTCTGTTTTAAATTTCTTTGAAGATAGCAAAGAAACTGATTTGCTTCTGATTTTAGTTTTTAATTTGCGTGCTTCTTCCCTGGCCATGTGAAAAGAAAATGTTACAGAATACACACAGATTTCAACAATTTTTAATTGCAATTTGTAACCATTTTATCCTTCTTTAGAAATAGATTTCATAAATTTTTATGGCAATTTAAATGAAGTACTTCCTTCATCTATGTTACCCAGTGATTTGCCTTAGTGTGTTCCTGTTAATTACCAGTCTTGTGAAGTTCATCAAGATGTTCTGATTGATCCTTCTGCATTGATTGGTCAGCATCACTGATGTGGAGGAAATGTAATGGGGTGTTGTAGTGTAAACCAAAAGTACTCATCTTTCATTCTCTGTTCATCATTTGTTTCAGATACTATAGACAATTTTTGAAGTGCTGGCTGTAGTAATTGCAATACAGATGTAAAAGAACATAAAGAATTAAGTAGAATTCAAGTTCCTCCTTGAAATTTGGTTAATAATTTCCTAATCTTTCCCCTTGTAATCTTAAAAGTCAATAATATGAGGCAGAAGAATATATTAAGCTCTATTAGAAAAAGAAGATTTGTCTTTTCTGTGAATTTAATGATGGCCTTGTCACAAGAAGATGAATATTTGATAAAGTACTCAAACAAAATGGATGTATCTATTTTAAAAAGAAGGAACAAGGGGCAGTTCCTCTTGGAAATTTGGTATTTATTTTAGTTGACCCAAGGAAAGAACATATTTAACCTAATTGTGCACCATAGAAACCATTAATGCTCTTTGTCCAATCAGAGGACTCTTAAACTTTTACAGCAACATTCATAACATTTAGGGAGCTAACCAGCAACAGTAATTCAATTACTGTGCATCTGTTTGTATTTTGAGAACAAAGAGTGCTTTCCTTTTATTTAAGTGGGGGGTAAAAAAATGTCAGTGTGAGTTTTCCCTCCTTTAAGGGAAAAATAGTATTGAGTAAGTTTACAGGAGGTTGGGAATTTGCTTTAATGAAAGTCCCATATTTAGAATTTTCCCTTGATTTGATAGTGTACACGAAGTTTTTATCCTGTTCTAAGAAATGTATGTGTTTGTATAGTGTCCTTAACTTGTGTTTCTGCATCACGTCTGAAAGAAAATGTATTTATAGGTGTTTAGATTTTTCAAGCTGTGTTTAAAGTAACCATAAATACTCCAAACAAAATAGCAGAACTGTATTGCACACACTCTTTTCCCATTATTAACTATTTTACATAATATTTGTAAATAACACAATTGAATTTTCTTGACAAGCCTGATCTTAATTATTCTACTGATGATTACCATTGGGATAGCCTTTAGTACCAGCTCATAAGAATACTTCTGGAGAGCAAGAGTTTTCTTTCCAAATGCATGCAATTTGATTAGTGAGGCATAGTAAATCTGGTTCTAGTGCATTATTGTCCATATCATTGGAGCCAAAAACTATGTGGTTTATCTCCCAGTACTGTGCTATAGTTCTACTTCAGGCTGAATCAGAAGGGGACAGAAGACTGATCTGAAAGATATTTTTCTGCAGCACTTGGCTGACAGGTTTCTGTTCATGTTTGAATTCCTGCACAATGGCATTTCAAAGTTATCTGCTGCTATCAGAAAACATATTTTGAAAAATTTTTTTTCCACAACAGATTAACTCCTTGAACTGATGACATTTTAGATTTTGAGCTGCTGAAAAATTAGGTTGCTCAGTGAAGGGCTGTGATTTTTTATTTTTTATTTTTTTTTTTTAATGGAAATGATGTAATCATGCTACTATGGGCCATTGATTTTGGCTTCAAATTAATTTCAGTAAGAATTATAACAATATAACTGATGATATTGTTCTGTATCCAGACTTTAAATATGAGCAAGTGGGGCAGTTGCTTCGAGTCAGGAAAGTAATACAACTGGCAGATCATACCAACCACCTGAGAGTCATGTGTTGTGCAAGTATAATGAGATTTATTGTTATATGGATTAATGCTGTGGGAGTTGTAATTCATGTATGGTGAGTGGTGCTCCGTCATGTTATTCATGAAACTGAAAGTATAATGAACTTTTGCCAATATCTGCACTTTCATATGCCCTGTAAGAATAGTTATGCTGGGTTAGGCCAAAGGTTTGTAGCTCAGAATCCCTTCTCCAGCAGGAGTTAAAAGCAGGTAATCTAAGGAAGCATGCAAAATTGGGACAAGTAAAGAGCAGTGCTTGGATGAATCTCCCAACCTCTCTAATAATTTACATCTCAAGGAGATTCAACACTATGTATTTTCTAGAGAAGCGGCTTCTCCTGTATTAGGCTGCTTGCCTAGAAACCCGTGTGAACTCCTTGCAGCTACAACAATCTGGCAGAGGGGAGATCTGCAGTGTACTTCTGTTATATGAACAAGTCCCCTCCTTAATAGCTTTCAAACTCCTTAGCTCCAGTTCCTGCTCCTTAGGCCCTTTATTGGAAGAAGCAATAAGCTGCTGCTCCTTACCCAATATCTGCATGCCCTGCATGATTTTATAGAACCCTACTATAGCAGTGCCCCAGTCAAGTATTCTTTTTTCCTTTCTTCCTTTCCCATCCTTCCTTATCCTTCTTTATTCAGAAGAGTCCTAGAACATTTAGTGATGGTTATTACATGCCTTTGGTCACCCTTGCTGCCTTTCTCTGAAATTCTTCCAGTTTTGTGTGTCAGTAATGCTGAAAAAAAAGGGAAATAAAACTGTCCAGAATTTTTCCTCCTGCAGAGTGTGGTCATATATTTTATCTAGTGTTTTAGGCCATGTGGTATTGCTGTTGGCAAGTTGTGCTTGGGAATTTCTCTGGACATCTGTCTCTACAGCACTAACCAGTTTCAGCACTATCTTCAGACTATTGCTTATAATTTTCAGAGTTGAGAGTATCATAGCAAGATTTTCATAGATCTACTGCAAAAGTAGGGGAAGGACTGCTTTGCAAATTTGCTTTTTTCCATGTGTTGGACTGGGATATGCAATTGTTGCTGTTGGTGATGTGATAAGGAAACCTTTATACAAAATTCAACTGGCTTCTAATCCAGAATATAACAATGAAACAAAGAAACAGTGTCATCAGGGTTCTGGAGAAATGTTTCCAGAGTACACTTGGGGAGTTTTGTTTGGTTTTTCTTTTTTTGTTTTGGAATACTTAATTAACATGTTTTCCCTCTTTCTTTTTTTGTGGAAGAAATACTGCCTGTAACAAGTGCAGGAGGATGACTGTTGAAATGATACTGCAACGTCTGAATGGAACAAAATCAACCACGGTAGTATTATACTCAAATCATCATTCGTTGTTTTCTGTAATTAAATTGGTCTCATAACTATAACTGGTTCTGCATCATCTCCTAAGAAAACAGAAGAGTTATTAAAAAACAATAAAAGCCTTGTCACTTTGTCTAAAAATTTAACACATTAAATTATTTATGTTTTAAACTATCTTGGTAGGAAATCCCATTCTTCAGGTCCTTTTTATTTTTTTAAGTAACCTCCAGTGACTAATTATGTAGACAACATCCCTAGTCAAAATGAAAAGCATTCCCTTGGAAAATAGGTGGCTCCCCCTGGATTTATAGTGGGATGGTTATACAGTAAAATAATAAATATTCTGTCTTTATAATTAATTAGTGAACTTTTTTTTTGTTGCTGTTGCAATAAATCTGCATATACAGTTCTAAAAGGAAATCATCAGTCTGCTGCATATAAAATCACCAGCTACTGTAATACTACTTAGTATAGTATAGTCTTTGACTTTCTGACGAAGAACTGCTGCAATGATCCACAAGTTTATTTTATCTGGTCTTGTGACTGCACAGTACCAAACTGGAGAATTAAAAAGAATCCTAGGATGAAAGTTTTGAGGGCCCTCAAAAATTCATAAAGACTGTTAATAATTCTGAACATTTTTGGGCAGTGTTAGAGGGTTATATGCAGTCTATCAATGCTAATACTTACCCTTGTGTACTGGTTTTCCTGATAATTTCATTAAAAGATTAATATCTCATTATATTTCCTAGTAATCTCGTTAAAAGCATTTGAAAGATCTTGATAAAAGGTGTCCACTGCTTCTCCAAAATCCATGATATTTTTGGGCATTCTCAAATTATTCTAATGGTAAAACCAGCACATGATGCAATTAGAGAACTTATGTTACTTTGTCCCTCTTTCATTCTTTTTCTCTGTGAATTTTTAAATTGTTTTAACCTTGCTGACCCAGGATACCTTATGCTGAAATACCAGCATTTAGAGTCTCCAATTCTCATGTGACTTTTAGTGCCTCAAAAACCCCAAAACAGAACAGGAAAGCATGAAAGAAAGAGATCCATCTATTTCACTGGTAGAACTAGTGACTAGAAGAAAAACCTTTATTTTTCAATGATTTTTGCACTTGCACACTAATTAGACATGTTGTTTTCTAGCATTTCTTATGCATTAAAGTGAGGGCAGCAAAATAAGCAAATAAAAAGCTTGAAAGAAAACATTTAGCTGTCAGTACATCTGTGCTTTAGTACTTTATTTGACTGAATGTATAGCACAAATTTCCCATGTTTTGTATGTTCTTAAAGGGTGTGAAAGCATGGGTAAACAGGCATATGAAAGGGCATTTGGCAATATAGTAAGAGTTGAAGGGAGATACCTGACTCTTGCTCATTTCCAGAGGAAAGTTCATAAGGAGTATTACTGTTTCCATACATCCATTATTCCTTTCAAAGGCAGTCAAACCTAGTCCTTGACTGCTCCATCCAACTTGACTTCCCCATTTAACTTCACTTCAGAGTCTTGTTAGAAAGTCAAGAGAGATGTAGAAGTAGCTAAGAGGCCAATCTATCCCATATGTGCATTTACTTCAGCTGGCATGAGACATCCTTTGCAGTGGCACAAGTGTCTCTGCTGACGGCAGAACCAGTGTAGTGACTGTTTTGGACCAGACATCCAATTTATAATTGCACAGGTAAGATTAGATTAGATAGTCACACTGCATATTCCTGAGTAATTTCAGTGGAATATTATTTTTAATATAAAAATTGTAACCTACTCCTATCTCCACAGACTGTGGGACCTCCAATATTATTAAAATTAAACAATATATGTGCATTTATTGTACTTGTGTATACATATATATACACACACCCGCCTAAATGTTGGGATTGACACAAATCAATGCCTAAAGAGTAGGTTTATGGTTTTGTATGGAATGTGTGGAGTGCCTGCATGTGAATAAAGCTCAGGTCACTTCAGCAGAGTTTGCCCTGTGTGCCAATTTAAGATCTAAACCTAAATTCTTTACATCTGTAGTCACTGTCCCTTTAAAATGTGGAAGCTGAACAACCAGTACATATGTTCTTATGGAGGTAACTTGTGACTGAGAGAGTCAGCAGTTTTTAAATTGCTATCATTGATGGAAGTGCAAATGTAAAGATTCATTGTAAGCTTGAGTGAGCAGGTTGGATGTGAGAAATGTCATATCAGTTTTGAGGGTGCCCTCAGTGTGCTTTTTAGCTATACATTGGCCTAGGCAGTCTAAAAATCAAGAATTTCCTTCAAAAGCTAAAACTCTAATTTTTAAGGTTCTGCCTTTCTTTCATGTAGTTTAGTAGATTTGATCTACATTGTTAGAATATAGCTTATCCTGTTAAGATTATTGCTGACGTTTGCAAGGACTTCAAGAAATGTTATGACAGTATGTTTTAGGTGAAGAGCTTCAATGGAATTAGAAAAGAAAAGAATCTGTGTAAAAATCAGTTTTTACAAAGTAAGGGTCTATGAAATAATTTTCCTGCTAAAATGTACTGCTTGTTCACATTTTACCTTGGATATTTGACTCTTGGCAGTTCAAAACATCTTCTGGGGTATGAACTTCCAGAAATGTTTGTTTTAATTGGTTTATAGATCCACATTCTGATGCAAAATTAACTGCTTCAAGTTCAGGCTTCTTTCTATATGATGTAGTGGTTACACGCCCTTTATTGAAAATTGGAAATTCAAATGATCCCTGAAGGGACTAAAATATATACCAGTGCAACTACAAGACTTAATTAAAATATGCCTTCAACCACTCATAAACACTATTAGATTAGATTTAGACAGATGGGACAAATTATTATTATCATTATAGGGAAAATACACTATCATGACAATGAACATTCTCCCTCATCTCATCTCCATTTGTAAACCTCATACCAATAGAAATCCCCAAGCTAGACTTTGCTGTAATAAATAACTTGTCCATAAAATTTTATGGGATTGCAAAAGCACAACAAAAGATCTATTGTTTAAAACAAAAATCACAAAGGTAGGAGGAGTAAATTTGGGGAACCTCCATTTTGCCACAGTAATTTTTGGCCATCTTAATTATGAGGGTCATTAGCATCAAGAGCTCTCATGTTACTATGAATTACCACAAGAGTTTAAGATTGCAAATATTTACTAAATTATTGTAGAAGTGCAAATGTATTTTATATACATTCATGTATATATATGTATATATTTACATTGCTGGCAAAATGAGTTTTAAGATGCTTTATCTTTTCCTTAGAGCCATTCAGTACTTGACGGTGAATTTAGTATCATAATAAAGAAACCTGTATGTGGCTGGAGGCCAGGGGTAGTTTCTTGCTCTCCTTTAGTCATTAGTTGTAGTCAAGGTGCCTTTCAGGAAGAAGGGATGACAGATTGGTAATGTCCCCACTATCAGATCCACTGTCATGGGATGCACTTGTCAGGGGACAGCAGGAGACAGCAGGGGGATACAGGTGGAGCTTTTCCAGCATTGTAGCAAGATGAATGCACCTATTGTCACTGCTCCCCTGCTTTTCTGTGGCCATTAGTATGACAGTGCTGTAAATGATTACCTGACATAAGACCTGTTTTGAAATTTTTCTCTTTCTTGAAGCTGTCCTTTGAGCTTTTCAACAGGGTATAGTTGCCTACTGCCTCAATACATTGGTTTCTAGTTGAAGCTCTGCTATCCTTGGAGTGGCAGAAAATTTTATGTACTTGTAAGAGAAGAAGGTAATATTTAGGTTTGATAGCTGTGTTAATGTCTATGCATGGCAATGGTCTGTTACGTAATAGCGGTGCAGGTCAGGAAGATATTTATCAGGGTGAGGAGAACTGTCAATATAATTTAACACACCAATTTACTGTAGCAACATACTTTGCATGTTAAAGCTCTTTATTTTACTTACATGTTTCCCTCTGGATGCACTATTCAAAATGAAAAACGAAAGAGTTCACTAGTTCTGCTTGAGATGATGCTACATATCATAGATCATCACCATGCATTACACAAATTAAGTGCACTGGAATCAAGAGCAATTGATAACAGAAGGGCCAGATTATGAAAAACTCATTGTGCTTCCATTATAATAACTGCTTGAAAAGTATTGAGTCCTTCAGAAACAATTGGGAAATACTTTCAAGTTTAATTTTGTTTTTAGGCTTTACTTTATAGCAGCTCATCATCTCATTGATACAGCACATTTGGGAATACACCAAGAGAAATATTGTAAATTCTTTGGTAGTGTACACAGAATGTTTCCATATTTCCAACAGAAACTGTCCTCTTTACTCAAAAAAATATTCTCCTACCTTGGCAGGTGTTACTGGCAGTTACAAGTATTTATGGAAATGTATTTGGCCCTTGATTTGAGATTTATTATATTTACTAATTTTTTTTAATGTGATGGTGCTTGCTTTCTTAAGTCAAGCTGGAAAAGAAGCGTTTTCTTGGCTCACTAGCTTATTGGTAGTCATGACTTTTTTGGGGAAAAGTGGCAATTTAACTGATATTGAGACTTGTTCGCAAGCTTATACTCAGCAAATATATTTCTAAATGTGTAAGGAATTTTCTATATTCCTATTCCTGGGACAAGCTCCAGCAAATTTTCAGCTAAGATAGTGTGGATTTAGCTCTGAGTTTTGTTTCTAGTTTAAACCAGACTAACAAAAGTAAATCCTACATCAAAGTACAAGGCAGACTTTTTAATGGGTGTGGACAGAAGAATCTGTGGACTCTCATCTTTTAAATCTGTATTTCTGATTTTACAAAAATGTTCATATGCTAAAGTTACTCAAGGTTTTTCAAATATTTTTGCTCTCCCCTTAAGAATATGGAGAAAAATATCTTTAAGAAACAGAGAACTGCTATCACAAAAAATTGTAGTAGTTGGTGTGGGACACTGGATATTGTAATGTGTAGATGACATTTTTCCACAAAGCTAAAAAAGTTATTATAATTTCCTATGTTCAAAAATAAATAAAATCAAGGAGATATTAGGTTGTTTTTCAGTTTTTTTGGGTTTCTTTTTGCCTTTACTCTCACAAGCATGATAGTTGATTAAATTTTCAGAGCTAGAAAAAGTTTATAATTGTGTGCTTAATGAAATTCCTAATATTGTTAATGATACTTTCTTTTTATATTTTTCCAAGGAGCTGCATGAACTCTGGTCATGGATAGCTTTGATTTATGACAGCAGTCATATTTATAGTGCTTGTTAGTCATTCAGAATTGTTTGCTTGGGCAAATTGTTAATGTCAAACTAATATAATTTTATTGATGTAATTATTTCTTTCATTATAGCAGTGCCCGCAAGCATATCTATAGTTACTTATAGTAGCATTCTGTTCTAAACTCCGTAATTCAAGGATTTATAAATTACCATTAGAAACTTGCTCCAAGCTTAATCTTCCTATATAAAGTAGAAGGAATGTATACAGTTGGGAGAAGTTTCAGAAGACTTAATCTAGCTGCTTTTTCTTTCTTTTATTTCTATTCTTCCCCCCTGTTATTTCTGAAAGGTGAGCAGAAAGCCTGGCAGAAAGGTGCCAACAAAAGTGTTCTTAGACATATGGAGTTGAGAAAATGGTTTTCTGCATTGAAAGGAGAGAATACTATCTTAATGTAAATCCTTAAGTTGTACATTTCACAGTGGTCATTCAAAAAAGATCATGGCAGGCTCAGAGTTGTGGAATTTAAGCTTTCTCCATGTACTGCCATTTCAAAAAACTGAATCTGAAGGCAGGAAGGTATACTGGCTTTTAGGAAGTTCAGTGTCTGGGTAGACATTATCATTGAAAAGTCTGGGAAGGAATGTGTGTGAGTAAAGAATAACACAAAAACTGTAATGTGATGCCATGTTTAAAAGAAATAATCCATACTGAGTTTTGTATGATAAAGAAAAGAGTAAAAACCCAATTCTGTAAATTGTTGCAACCTTTATTTAGCTAAATCCTATAACAGAAGCACGTTACATACCTCAGGGGATATTAATTCGGGAAACACAATGAACGAATTCACATCTTTCACATATATGTGTAATTTCGTGGAATCATATGTGCAATTTTTGAAATCAGATTCACACTTCATAATGTCTTTTGCAGCCATTATGGATACTGCACATTTCAGTATGAGGAAGTCAGTATGTTGGGGATCATTTTGCAGAATAGAGAACTCTGCATAATTTCCAGATGTAAAATACTCTTTTTCCTGGATGTGGCACCCACAACACACAGCCTTTTTTGGTATCTGTGTTATTTTCTTTCTAAATATCTGTTGATTACTTACATTTTGAAAAATTGAAAGCGATCGATGGTAGCATTGTGAGGGCCTACATTGGTCATTTCTCAGTCATCTCCAGAGTGAATGTGCTAAACGTAATTTAAGAACAGGTTCTGCAGGTCAGGTTTCAGCCTGACTTTCCCTCTTCCTGTTCTATGGACGAACAATCTCATTATTGCTTGCACTCTGACATTGTGTCCTTACCATCACCCAAAAAGTAAGTTAACCTGGGGGTGTGCATCAACTGTGGTGGGAAACACGGTCAGTAAAGTCCAGAGTCATTCTTGATTTTACTTCTAGTTTGATCCAACCCTTGTGACACCTCTTTGGAGGCTCATGCATTTTCCTGTGAGCAGCCTTTTGGGGTTTTTGCTGGATTAGATCACAGTTCCCATGACTGCCTTGTGTTATTTCCTTGTCTCTTTCAGCTGTGATACAGTGTTTAAGTGTTTTAAAAAGTTTTGACTGCGACTGCTCTGGGTAAAACTGGGAAAGATGGGTAACGATTCTTCTTATTTTGACACTGAGAGTGGCAACAGCTGGTTTTGCTGATGGATGATCTGAGTGGGTGACTCAGAGTAATTGTGTCCTCTGCTGTCTTCCTCTGCAAGACTGAATTTATATATATCTATATCCTAACTTTAGGATGAACCTGGTTTTTGCTAAGAGCTTTCTGGGGACACTGGTGTAGCTGGCTGGTTTAGGGCGTGGAAAGCACCAAGACCCTACTGGGTGTGTTGTTGGGAAGAAAAGTGTCTTAAAGCTGTTTTCCACTTTCACACAGAGACCTGCTTCTGCCCTCTTCTGTCGTAGCTGAGAGTGGACCAGAAACCCTGGTATCCCCTCTGGAACTCAGGTCAATGGCTCTAATATGAGTTGTGGTTTGGTTAAATGGTTCTTTGTTTGCTCCATCAAAAGGCAATAGCAACTCCTGAGAACAAAGATACACACCATGTTGAGAAAGTTTCTTTTCTCTTTTGTTATTGTCTATTCTGCCTGCTGTTTGGAATGTGTAAAGTGATCCTGACAAGCTTGATATGTGCCAAAACTCAGCATGCCCACTGGTGGGAAGATTATCGTCACCCAGATATAATAAAAAGCTTCTAGAAAAGTGCCTCTAATGATGGGCTGCTTTTCTGGCAATCACAGGGTTTTCTATTTGTTTTAGCAACACCCGCTAGCACAACTGTAGCTAAAGGCCTGTTAGCATTTTCATTGGAAATTCATTCCAGGACTTTATAACTCAGCTGGAAAATTTGCTTTGAACTCAAGAGCCACAAAGAAGACTTTTATAGAGTCTCCTTTTTATTTTCTTGTTTCTTATTTTTTGCATTGTACAGATTAAGCCATTTAGTCAATAATAAATAAATGGGGAAACCCCAAACATGTTAGCTACTAAGAATTTCCCTTAGGAAAACATGTAGTATGTGTTTGATATCATCATCTGAAAACTAGAACTGTGTGTAATTACTTGTTGATCTGAGCTGTGTGCCACAGTGTTTAACCCAATGGAATGCTATTCCTTATGAGCAGTAAAAATGTGCTATAAGGCACAAATGTGTGTCATTTGCCTACTTTCCTACCTCAAAAGCACAGTTGCGAGTTTTGCAGTTATAATTCTGATTTTGGATGTTGTAATCACTGTTCAGAAGTAATAATCACATTTTATTCAGACTCTGACTGACTCCTTTGTTCTCAGCAGTCAAACACACTAGCTGAAGCGACTAAAGTTTATTTTTTATTTCTTATATTCAGTGGGAGGTAAACAGACATTGCTTTTGAGAACCTTAATATCACACTTTAGTATCACAACCTTACTCTTGTATTATCTAAAATTTCAAAATAATATTCAGATACTTGTTATTACTAAAACCAATTTAAATAGATATAATTTTCTTGATACTGTAGTACAAAAATATAAGTGAATCTGGATTTTTTACTATGTGCCTTAGATCTGCTTGGATGTGGAAAGTAAACTCAAATGATAAACACGAAACTAATTGTGTAGTTAATGAATTAGTGAAAATTTAATTTGTATTTAACATAAGGATAAAGCTAGCAAAAAAATTTCCCAAATAAGGCATGTCTGTTAATAAATAGGACACTGGGACTTTTTCATACTGCATATCTGTGATTTTTTAATGTTTTCTGATTATTACAGCCTTAGATAAATATTTTAACTCTCTTTAAAATACAAACCATTTTACTATTTTTTCCACCAAAGCTGCTTACCAATGTGTAGAATTTGGCTGACAGTATTATTGATAAAAATCTGTGGCATGCTTACAGTATTTACATGGTGCCTAGAGTGTAAACAGCCATGTCAAAATCTGTCTAGAATGGGCTAAGACCAAACATATTTGTTGTTGATACTGATGGCATTGATAAAGACAATTCCCCTGCCACTGTTTAAAAGCTGTAACCTTTTTATACCTGTAACTAGAAACACATCAGATGAGATCATCTTGGTATTACAGAGGAGATACTGAAAATGCTTCTTCCCTCAGAGGCATCACCGGGGGAAGCTGCAGCCAGCTCAGTGCGGCGCATCAGCCCCTGGCTGCCAAGAGGGCAAAAGGCATCCTGGGGTGCAAGAATCCAGCATCAGCATCTGCTCAAGCGCTGTGCTTGTCCTGCTGTGTTCAGCGTTGGTGAGTGCAGCGTGCAATGTAAGAAGGTTATGAAGGTTCTTGAACGCCTCTAGAGGAGGGCAAGTGAGCTGCTGAACGGGCTGGGAGCCTGTCCCGTGAGGAGCAGCTGAGTACTCTGGGTTTGGCTAGTTTGAAGAGGAGGAGCCTGAGGGGTGACCTCATTGCTCTCCACAGCTTCCTGAGGAGAGGGGTCCTGGAGCAGGAGGTGCTGAGCTCTTCTCCCAGGTGCCCAGTGGCAGGATGCATGGGAATGAGTCTAAGCTTCACCAGCAGAGTTTTAGACTGGACATTGAAAGCATTTCTTTGTGGAGAGGGTGGTTGAACACCACAACAGGCTTCCTAGAGAGGTGGTTGATGTCCAATAGTTCCCTCTGTGTTTAAGCAGCTTTTGGATAGTGCCTGTGATAATCTGCTCTCACTTTTGGTCATCCCTGAGGAGGACAGGCACTAGGACTAGATGATCACTGCAGGTCCCTTCCAACTGAAATAGTTCAATTCTATTCTATCCCTCTGTGTTTCATTAAGCAACAATACAGTATGTGTTATATTCATGCTCATAAAGGGATTTCTTTTGACTTCAGCCAAAACTGCATCTGCAAGCCTGTGTGGCATTCTCACCATGTCCAAGAGCAAGTTCAAACACTGTCTGCTGATGTGGGACCCTCTTCTGGGATGGTAAGAGAACGCTCTTGAGAACTGAGCCTGTGCATTTGCAGAATGATAGATTACAAATAAAATCAATATTAGTCATTAAAACCCCCCAGCTACTTTTCAAGGTGGTGTTGTTGATGCATTACCGAAGCTATTCAGTTGATGGAAAAGGCAGTTCTGTAAAGAGGATTTTAGTAAATACTTTTCCCTACACACTTACTGCATTGAGTGAGATTTATGTTGCATATGCTACTGAAATTTGCAATAACATAAATAGCTCAAAAATCTACTGTTAAAGTCGTGCCTCTCTACAGTTTCTTGAAATGTTATCCATTAAAACCTTTTACCTGATGGAAAAAATATTGCCATCTTGTTGCCATTGTGTAATCACAGCAAAAATAATTTTAAAATAAAGGTCGTGTGCAGAAACAAAAGAATTTACAAACAATTTAAGAGAATTTGAGTTTTGAAAATGTTTAAAGATTTTAATGTCTAAGCAGACATGTCTCTTAAATTAGAAAGAGAATCAGGTTAATTAAAAGTTGTCATTGTCAAGAAGAGTTTTTTTCTCCAAATTTTTTAGCAGTGTTGTTCAGCCTGCACTGAAATGGTCACAGATTGATGGGTCCCACAGTGCCAGAAGCTTTCTTGGTTGGTACGTCTTTTAAAATTTATTGGTATGTACAGTGCATTCCTGTTGTTTTTTCTTTTTTTCCAGTAGATCTTGGAAAATGGCTGCCACTTCTGATGTTGTGTTTTCTTTTTTCCTTTGGGGGTCTTGTGCCTTATATTAGGAAGCAGTGGCTACTGCTGTTGTAAGAAAGTAATTATATGGACATGCTGTAGGGGTTAAAAATCCCCGTGTGGATCTGGAGCTTGCCGCTTTTGAATTCTTTCCTGCACACTGATCTTTAAGGAGGATTATAATTTTCACTCTTCCTGAAGAATAAGGACACTTAAAGTGTTTCAGTAGCACAGCTATCAAGGCATGTTCCTGGAAGGCATATTCTTTAGCTTTAATTAAAGTGCAGAGAGATTGTTTTCAGGAGAAACCAACATAATGATGCTCATTGACCTCTTCTACAGCCCAGGCCACAGAGCTTTGCAATTTCTCACATCCTGCTCTGAACTTCTGGCCAAGGAAAATGAGCCTCTCAATTTGAAGTCTGTGATGATGAACTGTTCAAGTACATCTTTAGATAAACTGTTCTCATTGCTCATTATCATCACTGTTAATTCATTTTCAGTCTAATTTGTTTGTTTTATTTCTGGCCTTTAGACCTTATCATGTCTTCACCTACTTGAATCAGAAATCTCGTCCCTACTAAATTGAGTACTTTCACATGCTAACCAAATCACCTCTAAGTCTCTTCTTCGACGATTGGAATGGAAATTGCTGTTTGCCATTGAGAGATATATAACCTATGGGTTTTAATTTTTTTTTAGAGTATGGTTTCATGAAACTAAACTGAGATTCTTTGGATAACGAAAGTATTTTTCTTTTCTAGCTTGTGAGAATTCTAAAAATCTTAGTGTTTTACGTATTTAAAATAGAATTTTCCTGACTGTTGATTTTATTTTCTCTGAAAGTTCACGTGTGTGAGGAAGGAAAAAAAATATCATATGGCATCTGTTATAATATTTCTTTTAAAAGTTACTGGCATCTCTCTCTTGAAACTTAGGACTTACTAATTTCATAAATGCTGCACGATGCCGTAAGAGAGGAGGTGAAGAAAGGCATGGAGCTGAGTTCCATGGCAATAAGTAAGGATGGGCAGAAAATTGGCTATAGGATAGCAGCTTGGGGTTGTAATCACTTTTTGGATTACAAATTAAACCAAGCAAACAACACAAAAAGAACATCCTCTTGAATGGTTTACTGGAATAATTTTCTTTAATGTATTTGTTTTCTCATTCTTTAATCTCCTTTCACTCCAATTAGTTTTAATGTGGAAACTGAGACCTACAAAAGCTGTTCAATTGCAGTACATTTTCCAAAAATATACTTGCCAGTCCTCCTGGATGGAACACAAATACTCAGAGGTAATTGGCAGTAGGAAGAAGATAACATTGCACTTCTTCTGATAGGGGATGCTAGGAACTTTAGTCATCAAAATGAATATGTTTCTGACTCTTCCTATGACAGTAGCTGTTTTTCTGAGCCCTTAAAGTCAGTTAAATGACAGATCCAACACTAATTTATATAGGCTTTTTTTTGAGTTTGTAATTTTTCTTTCTTCAGGAAAAGGATTTTGATTATAATTTTAAACAGTGAGTAAATCCACCACTTAGTGACTCGTAAAATTTGATATATCATAGGATGAAAGCCATCGTGAGGCAGTAGTTTCTAATATTGAGCCTGAAAATTCTGTGTCCCAGGAAAAAAGGATCTCTCTCTTCAGGAGTTCAGTAAATAAAACTTTAACTTGAAATCACTCTCTGAAGCCAGGATGTTTAAGAGCACAGAGGTCAAATATGGCTAAATAAAATGTGCTGAATTTTACCAAAACAACTAGTTTTGTTCTTGCTATGGTCCATTCATTTTATTAAAGAAAAAAGGCAAAGGAATTTCTCTTAGATCTTGACAAAACAATGGGATATTTTTACAGATGCGTCCTAATACTTAAAATAATTCACATTTAAAAAATACACTCTGTATTTAGAGTTTTTTTATGTTTAAAAAAACAGCTCTATAGCTGTTACATCTTTTGTCAGTTTTCATGCCCACAGACGTCGTACCGAAATAGCTGTGCATGTGCAGGTTTGATTTGAATTTATGTATCAGGACTCTGATCTTACTGTTTTGTATTTAATGGAGTAGGTTATATTCTGTACATGTTTATGTGTAATGCTTTTATTTATCGCATAAGTAAAAAAGTCTCTGCTATTCCCTGTCATGACCTCTTTGATCTGTCTTCAAAGCACAATTCATGCAAATAACTTCTAGAAAAATGTCATTTACAAATACAAAAGCTGTTTCTTAATACACATGTTTTAATGTAATGCATCTCATTTATGTATCAGCTATATAGGCTAGAAGCTACTCAACCAAAGAAGTATGATTTCACCCTCAAAAAATTTCAGCTTCAAACATTAATGTGTTAAGAAATGCAAATAGGTGATGCATGAAAATGAGAAAATAGAAGGTGAGAGACAACCTACTCATAATTCTGTTGAATAACTCAGTAGGCTGTATCATACCTAGCTATATTTAAGAGGAAATAGCAGATTATTTTCTTGTAAGACCTTATCCTTCTCCACTAATAATGAGGCAGTTGCTGTTCCACTGAGGAAAACACACCTAAGAAAAGGTTTCTGTTCCAATATGTTTCCACCATTTTAAATATCAGAGTAAACTGAATCCAGAGAAACTTGCAACTCCTACTGAGAATTTGTGTTTATTCATTCAAACCTGCAAAGTAAATTCTTTAAGCTTTTTCACTCCTGATAGCAACAGTATACATGTTTGTTGATGCACAAGATGAAGTAGACTAAATTTGCCTAGTCTTGATTTTGATGCTACGTAGGACTAGCACGTATTAAAAAGTGAGAACAACATATTTTTGTCAATAGAAGAATCAGATAGAATCATAAAATGGTGAAAGTTGGCAAAGAGATTGAAGACCATTCACATGTTCAAATCTTCTTCATCTCTGTATTAGTCTGCTTTTCTCACTGCTAGATTTTTTTTTTTCAGTGAAGATTGCTCTTTGTGTTCTATTCAGTTAATCTTTAACTATTCAGTTAATCACAAGCAGAAGTGTTATATTAAAAGGTCTTTAATAATAAATACTCTCTCACTAACTTTCTGGTATCTTTACTTCACTCACTTCAAAAAGCTTGTAAAAGAAAATAACTCATATCTAATCAAATTCTTAATTTAAGTAAAAATTATTGTTTAATAACATCCTTGTGCTTATCATCATGCAGCAGTTTTTCAATGCCTTTTTGTCACAAACATACTTGGTCTCCGATGAGCTCTCTAGCTCAAGTTATCCCTTGGCTAATGTAATCATCAGAATCTTCTGCCAGTTTAAATGTCAGAAATCTCTTTCCACTGTGCAGCCCTGCCACACTCTACTGCAACTGGGCATGAACTTTGCACTGAGTTTCAAGGCTTCAGGACTGAGGCATGTCTGACTTGCTTTCTCTGAACTTTTTTTGACCTCCTAGTACTTTGTTTTACCTCATTTATCTGTGGCATCAATTTCTCTGATTGACCAGGTGTCTGTGGCATATTTGCTTACTTAAAAAATTTTTTCTTGTACAATATGGCCATTGTTCCTTATAGATATCTGGAACAAGAAAATATGTTATGTGAAACAAGATATTTCTTATCTAACATAATGATGTAGTGTAGAGATGTACAGTCCTGGAATGGTAGCAGATGAATGGGGAAGGATGAACTCTAGAAGAGTACAGAGTGCATTGCAGAGCAGCACTGCTGTGGATGATTAGGGATGGGGCATGGCCAGGCACTGCAGACCCCTCAAAAATGAATTACTTATGGTCACTTAAAGAAATGAAGACCTGGAATTGAATAAAACTGAGGGGTAACAAAGAGAACAAATAAAATGTATCTCACCTACATAAAACCTACCACCTATGTAAGTTTAGTGTCCTGTATTGCTGCAGGCCAATGAAGAGAAAGCAAGGTGTAAAAACAAATGTACCAAATGCACAGAAATGACTTCTATGAAGTGAGTTTTAGGCAGAAGAAGCCATTGAGAAATGATGATAAGCAACTGTATCACCCTCCACTGCCAACATCAGAATGACACCACTTGCCTTCTGATCCATAGGAATTGTGGGCTTAATATCAGGAAAAGAAAGTAAGAATTGTGTTTGTAATAATTTTACCTCTATTATTGTTAAAACTTTCATGAATCGAAGAATTTTTGTCTTTTCCTGGTAATAATTACATATGTACTCATAATGAATCTTGGATTACATTCAAGATTTCAATAATAATGACAGATTAGGTTATTATACTAATATTAAATTCTTGGCTTCTTTCCCTTTAAACAAGATTTTGAGCATAATGCTCTGCAGTAGTCAACATCCATTTGTGTCTCAGACCTTGACTGATTCCAGAAACCTCCATCTTCTAAGTATCAAAAGACAAATCTGTGTATCTGCCTTACCAAAGAGATTTGATCAGAGTGAATAAATGACTCAGATGAGAATTTAAGGAGGAAAAGTTCATCAGTTCTACTTCACTGTTTATTCTTCTTGGGCTTAGTCATTAACCTACATATGTTTTTTTGAATTCACCCGTTAAGTAGTGGGTTTAAATTTCCTTAAAGGGAACAGAAGATTTAATAGTCTGGTCTATTCACATATTTAAATATGAATATTACAGGAGTCTATTCTGGGTGCATTTGTTTCCTCACCAGCAGACAATCTTCTCCCTGAAGAAGAGTAGTCCTGTTCTGATATTTAGATGATGGCACAATGACTTGACAAGAAACGTTTTAACTTAGCTTTGTTTGTCCTGAAGCAATGTTGTGAAACTGTTGGGTCAGCTTGTATCTCTAGTTAAGAATTGTTCATAGAGTTTCAGCAGGTGTCTGATCATGTCTCACTTTGGATAGGATGTACTCCCAAAAGATGAAAATTATTTTTGTCCAAATAAGTAGATTACAGCCATGGCCAATGCAGTTACTTTATGAAAGGATTATTGTTGAGTTTGCACAACTGAAACACACTTAGCAAAGTCTTTCTTTCACAGAGAAATGCTCCCGGCTGTCATTTAGACTGTCTTGATCTTTGCCAATATGAAAGACTGCAGCAAAATTTTCCAAAAATGAAACCTAAAGTAAGATGAGATGGTATTTTGCACTAGATAAGTCATATGAATTTCTCAATCTGCTTTTACTTGAAAGTTCACATTAACTAGGACAAGAGATTCTTGACTGTTAAAGTTACAGCTTAAGTAATACGCAGACTTTCCATCTGCAGACACTCATTTAATCAATTTGGTGAAGTAAATTACTTTTTAACTTTGCTTCATGTTTATAGTAGGTTGGGGGCTTCTGTGACTGCTGTTAAGTGTGGGATCTTCCAGTGTGGAATTACTTGGAATTGAAATAAATCATTGTACAAGTCACCTGGGACAATGCACAATAATTTTCTTTTAATGCCGGTGTTTGTGTTCAAAGTTTTTAGTGAAAAGAGTCTGCCCTAGAGAAACCAAATACTCTCCTGGTATGTAGGGTGTGGATTATAGAGAATTTGTAGTGGATGGAGAGCTTCTGCCAAAGGTCCAGCAAGGTTAAAAAAACCCAAGAGATATTTCAGTTGAGCAAAACTAGATACTTTTTGTAGCACCAAGGTGTCAATCTTCTTAAATTTTGTGATGCTCTAGAGATGGGGATGATGCAGAACTGTATCACTCAGGACCTCTGTGAAGGGTTCAGGTTCAGCTAGTATCTTTAGAGGGTGGAATAAATATTGCAGGACTGGCTCAAGTGTTTGGATTTATATGCCCTTGGCCTTGTGCTGCTGTGCACAGAGAGAAAATGGATTGCATCAACCCCATGTCCTCAAGCAAGCAGAATTTAAACACTGGTAAATAAAATACTAGGTTTTTAGCAGATAGTGTGTCCCTGTTTTTTAGAATACTTTGCTAAGTACATTGTAACATAGTGCTTCAGACTATTTGCATCCATTATTTTTTTCCTCATAAGAGACAGTCACATAAATTTTTTTAAAAAGTAGCAAACCAAGCCTGCTAAAAGTGGAAATAATAATTTCTTGTTTTTGTCATTATTGCATTCATGCTAATGCCTGCTGTACCAGCTGTGTGATACAGACTTGGCTCTTACTCAGAGGCCCTTTCTACATTCATGCTTATAAAATCAAGTTGCTGGTATGGTAGTGATAGAAAACTTGTCTTTTCTCAGTTTGGCCCATTTGAACATAAAGCTCTTTAATGAAGCTTAACCTTTAAATAACATCTTTCAATGGAAATCCAGTAATAGATTCTAGAGGATTTTGTAAGAGGGGTTTAACATGCTGCCTGTCTTTTCTCTAATGGCTGAATAATTGCAGTCTCTGCCAACGAAGTGAAAGATCTGGTCAGATTCTCTCCGAGCAATCTCCAAATTAGTGGTGACTTCAAGTGTCCTTATGTATTCTGCTAAGGGTATGAAGGAAAGGTTCAAGAACGCTGCCCGAAAAGAGACTGTGAAAAGAGGAACAGGATTCCGTTATCAGAGATCAGAGCACTTACCTAGAACAGAGGAGTCCTGCAATTAATCTCCTGGGCTCAGGACTGTGAATGAGTTTTGCCCTATGACTGCTTAATGTAAAGAACTGCTAAGCTGTGCTGCCAGCAGTACCTGACACAGCTCACTTTGAATTAGCTATGGTGTTACATTTATAGAGCTGTATTTTGCAAATGAGACATACCCACAGCTTATTAAAGCCCTGTCTATGCCCATCAATGAAATGGTAAAGACTTGCTGGACCTGGTAGCAGTTTTCCTTCCCAGCATGCCAATAATGGTGTAAACAGTCTTGGGAAATAAACTGAGTTCAGATGGAGTGCCATGATGATATTGCTGCACCACTTTCTACAGCACTGCTGGATTTTGGGCAGACAAAGGATTTTATTGTGCTGTACCCATTGGGGTGCACCCTCACAAGGAGTTAGGCCTTGTTAAAGACTCTTGTTCTATGTTAACTCCAGCATAAACTGGGCGTTGGTTTAATGTGCACGAGGATCAGATGAGAATAATTTAAACAACCTGTTCCTGATTTTTATCAATTAGAATATTTCATGAAACATTTTCAGGTATTTTGGATGCTTTGCTGTACTGCTGAACTCTTTTTTTTAAACAAATGTGTTTTTCCTAGACTAAAAGGTTGAAGGAGGATACAATATTTTCATAGATAGGTAAAACATAGTCTCCGTAATTTTTCACTAGAAAATAGCTGAAAATTCTAGAGTCTGAAAGAAGTTAATGGATAAGAAAATATATTTTTTTTCCCCTACAATAATTCAAAAATTCAAAAATTCAAAACCTTATTCTATTAATTTGTAAATAAAAAAGCAAGTCTTAAAGTGGAAAAAAATGTGGTTTTCTTTCAGTATGAGTTCCTGCTGCTTTGGAAGATAAAGCCAAGTCACTTCTGTAATTTATTACTTTTAATTTTTCAGGATGGAAGAAGTGAATGTATTTCATTGTTTAGACCTGACTCAAATGACGAGAAAATCAATGAGTGAAGGAGTGGTGTATCTTCTGGTGTACTTAATAATTTCTTTTAAAGAAAGGGAATCTGCAACTTCTCAGTACCATGCCAGCTTTCACATTTTGATGAAAATGAACCGTGAAGCAGAAGGATAAAGAAGAGCTGCATTCAATATTTGTAACTTGTTCCTTGAAAAATAATTTTTCCACCCCTATTAAAGTGTAGAGGGGAATGTAGAAGAAAAAAGGCAATTGCTTTCAGATTGAAAGACTTCAGAGATTTTTACCTCTTTGACACTACATAGCATTATGTACAAAGCACTCAGGAAAGTCTGCTTTGCTTTTGTGCCTCATTTTAGGATCCCTTGTTGAAGGACATTTAATCTTTTGAAAGCTGACTTTCATTTGCTTGCAATATTAATCTGATGACTTTTCCCATGATCAGTTACAGCCCAAAATACGAAAGGTCATGTAGTCAAAGGGATAACGAAGTGGAAAGAGATAAGAATGCTTTAAATGCTTTCCTTAGAAGAAAAATGTAAAGCACTTGGATAAAACTCATGTCTGTAAGGAGGAAAACAGTGTGATAGGATTGATGTAGTATTTTCTCTTTATATTTGCTGTTTGTATGTGTGAATATGAAATAATACAATTCAGATAGAACATGTATATCTCTGTCAGTTTGTAGAAAAATGGCACCATATGGAGTGAGTTAAAATACAGTGGGTTTCCAGCTAGCTCTAGTTCCACCTCATGGAAAGAAAAGTGTTTTCAAAATATTCATGAGATGTAGATGCTCCTTCACTTTAGTCTGTGCTGGTCCCCTTATTATTTTTTTCTTTCTTTTTGTTTTTTTTTTTTTTTTAATTGCAAATCATATTTTTATGAAAGTATTTTGTAGCTTCCACAGCTGAGTCCTGTCTGATCTTTGGCTGTATGATATTATTTTATCATTCTAAAATGGTACTATTTTAGTTTCTGTAGCAATAATATGCAACATTGAAAGAAAAGATACTGGATTAATTTGAGGGATACTCAGGGCTCAGGATGTGTTCATAAGAAGGCATTGTTAAATTTCTCCTCCACACTTCCCAAAAATGCCCTTCAAATTCCTATGTCCTCCATTCTCCACCAGAAAGCATTGATTGAAGCTAAAATAATTTACCATCACAATTTGACTCAAGAAAAGGGACTCTTCTAGATCTCAAGCTTCCAATGCAAAGTTTTTATTTATGTTGCTCTGCTTTCCATTTTCATAAAACGTGTAGATCATTTTAAGTCATAGGTTTGTCCTGTTCCTTCTACATAACCCATGTGATTTTTTTTCTCCTAAGAGCCACAATTCTGCAAGTGATTGCCCATTAAATCTTTGCCAGAATTTATTACTTTGTGTGTGACACTATAGTAGTGCTCTAAATCGTGTTTCTGAAGTCGGAAGACTAACGTGGATTTTGTTTCAGACAGTTTGTGACTTTTTTGCAGATTAGAGGGATGTAAGTATCTTTTGTGGCCAGTCAAACCAAGAACATTTCTTGAAAAAAATTAGGTCCCATTTTCATAGAGACAAAAGCAGAAATAAATGTATAATGCCATAAACAACCACATTAAATGCAGTCTTTGGAGAAACATTAAGGTCAGAAAAAGATGCTGCCTGCTAAATTTTTCAATGCCAAAAACCTCTTTTGTGTTAGTGTCTGATAGTTACTTGTGGAAAAGTCAAAAATGTGTTTTGCAAAAAGATGCTGGGGACATTCTTAAGCATGTCTGGTAAATGCTCTTTGCAATAATCACGGATTAATTTAAATTAAAGTATTATTTTTAATTCTAGGGTTTAAAATGGATGGTATTGTAGTATAGATTCACTTCCAATTTTTGATAATTTTTGAGGAAGTTACATTTTCTAGACAGGCTCATGTAGATAGCCTTATGGATACGGTTAGATCAGTGTTTTTCTTTTTGTCAAGATTAGTCTTGAAAAAATCAGGCTCATCTTCTGTGTTGTCAGATGCTCATCTGGAAAAAGGAGCCATCAGTTTTTTCAGGATTTAAATAAGACTAAATTATTCATTAGATAGATATAGACAATAGGTGTTTCCTAAAATACAGTGCTGTGGAGTTTTGCATTACTCCAAAAGGGATCAATGTTGAATGTTTTGTCTACAAGAAAGAATGCCTAGGCACTCTTGTGGTACCTTTTCCTGAGCAATTTGTTTTCCCACTATACCATACAGAGATAGGGATGATATTAGTACTCAAAGACTGAAATAAGGTTCAGAATTTTTTTTCTAATTTTTTTTTTGCTTAATTTTTCCCCCCTGTTATTTCTAAAATGCTTTTGTTTACTTATCCCTCCAAGAATATTCTCGTGATGTAGGCAAGTGAGGATAGTTAGTAAGGCCTCCACTAGCTTAAAATGCCAGTAACTGACTCCCACAGTAATCTGATAGTGTTTTGGAAGATGTTCTGGTTTAGATACAGAAAAATCTGAAAAATTCTCCATATCTTTGGACCTGGACTGGATTCTTGTTTATAAGGATTAAACAAAAATGAGACGTATTTTTAAATCTTCGGGTGTGGAATGTATTTCAGTTTCAAAACTGTGTGAAGTAGTACTAAAATAAAATTAAAGAAGTCTGATTACATGGGTTTCAGTGCCAGACAGCCTCTAGATTTATTCCACAAGAGATATGGCAGATTTGAATGTGCAAGATTGAGTTAATGATTTCTGTAAAGCACTTAGAGTGCTTTATGGTTTTATACAGTAGTGTTTTTGA
Organism: Picathartes gymnocephalus; assembly: GCA_013390045.1. Classification (NCBI taxonomy): domain Eukaryota; kingdom Metazoa; phylum Chordata; class Aves; order Passeriformes; family Picathartidae; genus Picathartes; species Picathartes gymnocephalus. The sequence goes on along the minus strand of WEKY01025296.1, from coordinate 371 downwards.
GGTGCAGAATGGAGTTACAGGCTCATACACTTAAGGAAAGCAGGTTTGCTGTGAAAATCTTCATGGCTTCCTAGAATGGGGTTCTGTCTT
>WEKY01025277.1:0-24534 GCA_013390045.1 Picathartes gymnocephalus | reverse complement strand
CCTCCTCCTCCTTCTCCTTCCAGTCCTGCTGCCCAAGGGTCTTCCTTGTCTGATTTGCCACTTGTGCAGCTCACCTGCCCAATAGGTAAAAAAAAAGAGGGGGCAGAGCAAGGCAGAAATAGAAGAGCTTCCTGCAAGATCAGGTAACTGACCCCATCAGCTGGCAAATCATTCTTTCTGAACTCATCACAAGGTATCAAGGGGTCTGTGTTCCAGGCATGGTCTACCTCAATCTGCCCCTTCATTAGCAGGGTACCATTTGATCTGATTAAGTATAAAAATTAAAACATCCCTTAGATACTGTTTTCAAAACTTCCCTCTCTCCATGGCACAGTGGATGGACATCTGTCTAAAGGACCTGGTTATGTGACTAACAAGTGGGAGGGCTGTATGTGTACCTACTGTTGACTGTACAAGCACCCAAGCAGACACCAACAGCTTCTTGTTGCCCTGCTCTTTGTAAAAGGATGGTGCTGTTGCCCAGTTTCGTCTTTCATGCAAGTTTGCTCCTCAGGTGAAAGTGCAAAATAGTAACACTCCTGCTTTCACTTAAGGAAAAAAATTAACACCTTTAGCTTCCTATATCTGGTTGTGCCACAACAACGACAACATTTGTATTCTAAACCCAAGAACACAAAGCACACCAGAGAAAGTGCCTTTACAGTGACTTTAAAGAACTCCATTTACTTAACATGTCAAAACAATATTAAGAAATTACTTCATTACCACGAATCAGTACCTTCACTTAGAAAAATGTAAGGACTTAATGGGCTTAACAATACAATGAGAAAACAAAAAACCACAGCAAGTGAGGTATGCAGACACTCCACATTCAATATGAGAGCTCTAAGTTTCCATGATACTCTGTAGGAAAGTGCCAAGCTGGTGGCAAAAGCAGTACCCAGCTAAGAAAGACTATGAAAAACACCAGAAACTACAATAATTTTATCTTTTAATACTGATGCAGTGTTTCTCAAACAGTATGTCAGGAGGGACTTCAGCAAAGAGCCACTGGATTTTTACTGTTTCATTTAAATAACACTCCGAGAAAGTTTTGGACAAATTCTCACCAAATTTACATTTCAGTGCTAATCTGAGTATCTCATGTGCAAATCTGTATAGGACATTTTATGATTTTTATTCATGGCATCATATATTTTAAGATGAACAGGAACATCTCATCAGTTCAGTATGAGCTGTTCAAAAAAGACAGGTGACAGAATTTTTTCCCATTATGCAGGTGTGGGCAAAAAACTATGTGGTTTTTTAAATGCTTATCTTCCCAAATCCACTCTGGTATCAAAATATTTTCCTCAATATTTTTCAGTCTTTCTCTTAATCATCCTCATCCTGGTTCTGAACATAACTGAATTCGACCTTTAGTCACAGAGCTCCGTTACTCTTTAAGCTGCTACATTGAAGAGCCCCTTTTTGTTTCCGCACTAAAGTTCTTTCTTATGGCAANCTGCTAAACTGACCTGGAGGCCTACGACTGGCAGGTCAACCTCTTTACACTATAGAAGTCCAGTCTACTTTCACACAAGTTAGATTCCTTTCCCTGAAGCGTGTGGAGTTTTTCCGGTGGAGTTTGGGACACCTCTCTACAGTCATTTCCCCAGTATTGAGAGAAAGAGAAGTACTCATGCCTGGAGTGTGGTGAGATATATCAAAACCTCTACTTAATGTTTCTTTCACTAGCTTTAATATAATTGCTTTAACATAATTGCTTTAATATAGTGCACTACACCATTTCTAGTTATACTACAGTTGACTAGTATTTTTCAACTTTTATACTGTGTAGTAATTTTGATTAAGATTTTCTATCTGTTCATTTGTTGTAATAAATAACCNAGGCAATCCCATATTCCTCAATAACCACACAGGCTCTCAGAAACTCAAGTTCTAAAGGCATTCTCTCCAATGCTGAAAACATTATCATTTTTCTTCTCTATTTTCTTCTCTCTGGCATGTAAATATTCATTTAAATATTAAATATTAAAAGAGAAACTGGAATGGAACCATGAATTCCCATTCCCTATGCTAATTTACTTCTCTGTGTTCTTACTGTGCATCTTGAAAAGCTTCAAGGAAACCATTTTCTACATTACTTGACTAGGAACCATCAAGAATTACAAGCATTTAAGACCTCAAACATTTTATTTCACACAATAGGTTTCAACTTTTTTCAGTTCATGGAAATCTACCATTTTCCAGCAGAAACACAGTGTCCTAAATATCAAAAGAAATGCTATGTCTTACACCCTGGACAATTTGGTTAGTTTTTTTCTCGGTAACCTTTCGTAGACTCTTCCAAAATAGTCCTGCGAACAGGATGAAAACTACTTTATTATTACTTGCAGCTATTACTGAATTGTTTTTAAAATAATATTACTCCTCAAGCACAAGATTCTCCCTCTCCCAGCTTCACAAGTGGGCTTAGCACTGGGGTGGAAGGAAGCTGCCCAACTAAATCTGACATGCAAATATTCATCATTAACAGAAAAATATAGGTAAAAATAAGAAAAACAGTTCTTAAAAAGGCAAAGAACTAGCTCAAAAGACCTTACAAACAGGCAGAACACTAATGAAAATACTGAGGCCAGAAAAAATGGCTGCCATAACTAAGAAAGAAAATAAAGTCATTCTCCCTTTCTAGCCCTTCCCCCTTCCAACCTGCCAAGTCTACTTGGATGTCTTAATGGAAAAGTTAAAAGGTGATTATAGGGAAGACATCACTATGAAGCATGAAAAGCTGCCTAAATACAGAGGAAAATGAAAGATGATAAAATATGTCAGCATAAGAGAGAGCCAGGAGGTCCCCTAGAAGTCAAGGCTGGCATAATTTTCATGACATCTTCCTCAATGACCTGGACAGCAGTGTGATTTGAGACATCTTGCAGCTTACAGATGATACTACACTGTAGCCAATAGTCAAATGCCACGTCTATGGCATAGGAGAACAGAAGGATCTGATCTCAAAAAATTGAGTGGGCAAAGATGAAAAATGAATATCAGGTACATAAATGTGGGGTAATGTATCCAGGAAAAAAAAAAAGAAAAAGAAAAAAAACCCCAAAAGAAAGAAAAAAAAAAAGAAAAAAAATCCCAAACCTTTGCCTAACAATGTTTACTTTAGAATCATAATTTACACTTTAGTTGAGTCCTGGATTCATCACTGACAGCTCCATGAAATAGTAAGTACATGTAAACAAGAGCCAAAAAAACCTGACAGAATGTTGGGCATGTCAGAAAGGATACTGATAACACAAGAAAGGATGTTGTTTTGCTGATACAGGAAAGAGTGCTGTGCCCACATCTTCACTACCTTGCACAGTCTTGTCTCCAAGTCTCAAGAAGAATGTAGCGGAATTATGAGAAATCACAAAGAAAGGAAACAAGAATGATCCAGGAGTTGGAACAGACACCTTTTCTAAGACAGGATGAAAAGACAGGAGCTCTTTAGTTTGGAGAGGAGAAGGTTGAAGTTGACAAAATCATGAAGGCAGTAAGAAAGTGCAGATCTGCTGTTCACCAAATGCCATAAAGCAATAGTTAGGGACCTTGGTGAAACACGTCCATAGATACGCCATCTAACATGACACTAGGAAAGTGCAAGAGGAATGAGGAGCAAGAAAAGGGCCAAATTTGCAAGCTCTCTCTAAACAGCACATCCTCTGCCAGAGGACAGCAGCAGACAGAATATTGAGCTAGGTGGGCCACTGGTACAACCCAGTCGTTTATTTCTCATGGCATGCTTACTTCAAAAAAGGTTTCCTGGTTTGTAATTTGAACTGCATTGCAACAATTTAAAACCACAATTTCTTCTCTCCGTGTGCACATGAAGAACACATCATATTATCCCTTCTCTTTCCTTATTTAGCCTCGCTAATTATAGTTCATTCAGCCTATACTCATAGGTCCCTAAATCACTGATCTCTCTTACTGCTGATCTCTGTATAATAGTCTTTATAATCTTGAACTGCAGCACCCAGAAATGGATGCATTTGTCCAGCTAAGACGTTAAGCGCCCAGTGGAGCAGAAAGATGCATCTTACAGGCACTATCACTGTTTATGCATGCATGTGTTTGCCTTCTTCACAACAGCAAGATATAATTAATGTCCAGTTTGTTATCCATGGTACCTACTGGACTTTTTTCTGAAGAGCTCCTTCTCCAAGAACTGTTTTCTAAAGTAGATCATTCTAGAGTGTATGTCAAACTCGCTCCCCCTGAACGGCTTCCAACTCACCACACAAATCACGTCTCCACATTAGGAATACCATTCAGATTTCTAACCCCATCCTCCAGCACACCTGCAGTCCTTTTCATTTTGGAGACACCTCAAAATATTAATAACTATTCTCTTCGCTGTTACTCTCCACATCAATGAAAGTACTTCTTAGGCAGAAGTCAGGAAACAGCCTAACAAAATTCTGCTCCATATTTACTTCTGTTTTGATATGGTACCTTTAATAATTACTCAGCACAGTCTTCTAACAGTTTTGCTGTTAGAAACAAACCTCACAGTTGTTTCATCTAATGTATGAATCCTTTTTTCCTTATGAAAACAGAATTCACAGAATATGAGAAGCCTGAATAAATCCAAGATACAAAATTAAAAGCCTCTAAACTATACACAAAGACTGCTACCTTGTTAACAAAAGGAAATTTGATGAGTTTCATACAAATTAACCTTGCCAAATACACAGTGACTCATCTGATTTTCTAGATGTTCATAGTCTACTTGTTGTAGTACTCTCACTTTAGTTAAATTGATGTTAAGCATTTTGCCATATTAAAACAATTTTGTTTGAATATAACAAACATGAAAAGCAATCCAAATAATTTTCCCAGTGTTACTTATTAATTACTGTCTATGTCACCCATAAATTTTATCATCAATGATTTTGTGTTTGTTTTCCGAAGTACTGAACCTGTCAGAGAGCCAGTTGTAAAACTAATCACTGCTGAATAGAAGAGTATTGTCACATACATTCATCTCCCAAATTTTCAGTCATACTTTCCAGTTTGACTCTGGGTTATGTAAAATTTACAAGGAAAAAAAATGGAATCCATCTTAGTGTCACAAAATTATGAAGGAAGAAAAAAAGAATCCATCTCAGTCTCAAAAGAAGCAAAGGATTTACTAAAGGTCTTATTCCCTCATGTACAACAGGCCACATTACTCATCTTTAACTCTGACATTAAAATAACATAGTAAGAGTGTTCCAGAATAATGGTGTAATTAACTCAAAATGCCTACTGCAAATATAAAAGAAAAACACCTTCAAATATTCAGCAAATACCACCTTGCCACGACTATTGTTATCTGCTGCTGCCAATCAGTATTGCTGTGGCTGTACAAAGACTCCAGTGCACCAGACTGTCGCTAATTATGTATATTCAAGTGATTAGCAAGCACTTGTTGCCTTGTTCACACCACCCTCCAAACAGCAGCCTTTGAGAGGAGAATAGACTGTAAATTTATTGAGAGAACACTGTTAATCCTTTGGGGAGAATGTAAATGTAAACAGGACTACTCTACATCAAGGTGCTTTGACAACAAAAATCATCTGCATAAACACATGCTCAACAACAAACAGGTGTTCTATTTCACAACTAGCGCCCATTTGATGCTTTCAAGTAAGCATTATGCACAAACTGTTAGAAGTACTTTGAAACCAGCTGCAATTACTATAATTAGCTGTTTTCCTACCCTTTGGTGGGGTTTTTCCTATACCTGTTCAGTATTGTGTTGGTTGCAATCTGTAAACCACAGTGAAGCTAAGGTTCTAGCCTCCTGCTTAAAGTTTGCTATCCTCTCAGTTTAGCAACCCCTGTGCTAAGTTCATACTCACCATTAAAGTGCCACCAGTTAAAAGATGATGTTGACATTAAATAACAGCCCTACAATTGTCAGGTCACTCATCTAACACTCATAATACATAGGAAAACAAGGACAATTACCAAAATAGCACCATATAAATAGTAAACCTCCAGTGCTCAGGATTTCCCTTTTCTACAGAAATGTCCCCAGAAACACAAGATTTATCTTTAATAACAAGAATTTTACTTCTAGTCCTATCAGACTAGGTGGTGAAAATTCTTGCTTGCAGACAACTACTCATTCTAACATGTTCCAAGTAAGTGTTTTAAAAAATTATTTGGTCAGAGTGCACATACATCCTTCTGTTTAATGAATACAAAATACTTACAAAGCACCTCCACCTCTTTTTCAATTTTATTAATATTAAGTATTCAAGAATTTTTCTAGTCTATCTCAGCCTTTCATGGCATCCACACAGCTTAGATTTCAGCATTTCCAAATGTTTCACCTCAGTGATGCATTTCTATAGGTGAGTTCAAGATGAACAAGTCTAGTGGCCTTCTCCAAAGTCAAACCCTAATGAGCTAATTTCATAAGCCTGGCAGTGCCACCTACAGATAGCTAAAATCCAACTCTCCTACCTTATAATTTGCCAGATTTCAACTGCTGAACTGAGTAGTTTCATATTCAGCACCTGCTGAGAGGTTCTTTTTGCCCACAAATGAAAAGCTCAACAAGCTAAGACTAGGACTTCTCAGGGAGTTAGAACATTACTGGGAGAAAGGGCTACAGATTAGATAAATACACAGTACTAAAAGGACAGGCAACAGAAAGAAAGAGGCTTCTTTACCTTTGGTGAAACAGACAGGAAAATCTATGATCAGCATAAGAAAATCTACAACACAGCACCTTTCCAAGACCTGGAGACAGTCTACTGTTGACCAGTTTATTTGACATCTTCCACCAACATCAAAATGCACCTGAGGTCCTTATAATACTTTTTCCATCTGTAACAGAAGACTTCAGTTTTTTTGGACATCCACACTGGGTGATTAAGAGTGCTCTACACATTTTTAACCGCCACTACTTTTTTCCCAGCAGCTTCTGCTCAGCTGGAAGTTATACAAATTCTTCAGTTATGTTGGGCCAGCCAAGTAATACACACTGTATTCACAGAAATTATTCCCTAAGAGGCCAAAAGAAGGACCAAAAAGATTAATAAAGAGTTGTAATATTACAAAATCTCAGAGGAAAAAAAAAAAAAAGCAGGAAGCATTGTCTAGAAAATTCCAGGAAAAGCTAATTTTTGGGCTTCTTCCAGAGACACCATCCTTTGTGAAGCCCAAACAGAGGATAGCAAACCAATAGGTACTGTCATTTACTCTATTAGCTCTTATGGCTAAGATGTACATAGTGAACCCAACAATTTCCACTGTACAAGCAATCCCCACAGACAATGACACAGACAATTTGTTTTCTCTGCTTTCTTAACAAACAGAAAAATCTAGGAAGTTATAAAAACAAAAAGAAAGGATTACTGTATCTACAGGTTGTATATTCAAATACAAAGAAACACAAGATTCAATTACTTTAAGCTTTTCATGTACACTAACAGCTCTAACATTGTTTTGTATTGGTCATCTTTGCAATTTGTGTTCCTAGCTCTCACTGAGTAACAACTCAATCAAATTTCACAACACAGCAGCACTCAGCCACCGAAAAAAATGCAAACACTGCATATCATCAACACCACCCTTCATCCAACCTGCAGTAAAGTCAAAGGAGTTAGACTTCTTTTTGGTAAGGGGTATCTCTTTTATGTCAGTTTAATTCCCTGAACCAACACTGCTTCCTTAGATGAACACTGCTGCTACACCAGAAGACGCAGCTGAAATGCACATGCAAAGGCCACAGTTAGCAGGCCCTTCTTTGCCCTTCTGGGGAGGGGCAGACATTAGCTAATCTCAGTGTATCACAGTCTCTCCATCTCATCACATGAACTTATATGTAATAGTTTAAGCTAAATCTTCTGATTTCGTAGTAAAACATGCTAAGAGTTAGTAATTTGTTATAGAATTTCTGATGGGAACAGTAACTTCTACTGTCACCACATGAAGAGGTTGCAAAGGGGGAACAAACAGCTGTGAAATGCTTCAACAGCTCCAAGCAGATACACAAATATGGTTATTTTATTGTCAAGTAACTCAGCTATATGCTAAACAGAAAAGACAACTGTAAGGGTGTTCACTACTCATTCATATCACCACACTAAGTTACATGCAGACACATCCGCTTTCTGTTTGTTTATTTAAGACTCTTTGTGAGGCTCAAAGGCAACTAATTAGGAGAAATAGTGTACTGAATTCCAGCATAAAGAGGAGGTTAGAGTCTGGTTTCCCATTTACATACACAAGTATGTAGGGTTTCTGTGTTTCAAGTAAAAGTTATCAGACAGAGTTAAAGAAGAGTATATAACAGAAGTCACTATCAGCATTTGCAAAGAAATGCACGTTATTTGTTAAAAGTGTTAAAGTTTTACAAACAATCAGCATCCTGAAAAATCCATGCTTATGTTTACATTTACTTTAATATATATAGGACATAAATTTAAGCATGTATATGAGATCAATATGGTAATGTTCTAAACAAATGTTTTGAAATTTCTAGCTTTAAGTGCATCAGTCAAAGAATTAAAATAATAGTCAGCCATGGGTTCCAGAGAAGAAAGAAACATCATTTTGACAGGAGATCATTCTGAGCCTTATAGCATTACAGTTATCTCTGATTTACTGTTTCATCATATTCCTCTCTTTAAAAAAACCTTTTCCATGAATGCTGCATCTAGATTTTTCATTTTTTGCATGTATTCTGGTGAAATATGAGATCTTCCTAGAAAGAGCTGGGCAGATGAAAAGGACAGGTATTTTTGTATCAAGCTAAAGTTCTTAGCTAACGTTCCTAACAAGTCTCATACCAGAGTACTGTTTCAGGATTATATTCTTCCTGCAAAACTGTATATAGCGGTTCACATGCACTAGATCTGAGGTCAGATCTGATTGCTGGATTTCCTCAGGAAGACTGAGGAACTTCAGGGAGGAACAGCTGCTCTTTCCAAAAGCTCAGGTAAGTAAGCAGGGTGAAATCTGAAGGGGACAATCAGCCCTTCCTTACAGGATTCTATGAGTAATTTGTCAGCTACCATGCATCAGGGATGAAAAGGTGACTAGCACGAGCGAACGTATCACACCTACACAGCCCTTGTGTCTATTTCTCACATTGTTTTGAAGTCTTCCTGTTTAAGAGAACTAACTAACAATGCCAGAGAAATTATGGTATTTATGAGGATGCTGAAGAAAGCATGAGGAATCTAGCAGTGTTCAGCATTCTCCAAATGCAGTAATGTAGCCCACAGTCGTAGCCTGTAAGCTTTGTTGGCTAAACTTTAGCCAAAGGTTTTAATGAGGTAAGAATTGTTGGTAAGAAAAGGAAAACCTCTTTTCAGAAAGTCTGCCCTTTGTGGCAAGGGCTCCATACAGGCTGTGCACATGACTGTATATTGCAAAAATCAAACATTTAGGGCTCCTACGACAGGAGATGCAAAGCAACAGAGGAGCTTCAGCTCACGGACTGGGTGTCAGGGTAAGCTACAAAGCCTAGCTAATGGGAGCAGTCAGACACTCCCAGGCTCAGAAATAACCAGCAGTGAACAAGGGAGCAACTAAAAAGGCTGCCAGAAACAACCTGGCATGGGCAATGCAGTGTTCAAATCAAACACTGCAGAGCACCAAAGCCTGCACAAGGGTGACCACTAAAGCTGGAATTCCTCATACAGCCCTGGCAACTGGGAACTACCCTGTCCATGAGGCAGAGCACCAACAAACCACATGAAACACAACTCAAGGAACACAAATAGTGACAGGCTACTTTGGCATGGCCTGATAGCTGTGGGAGATTTGGGTTATGGCTACTGCCAACACATTTTGGGCATGGTTATTGATATTATTAACTATATTACCAATGGTTCAGACTTCCCAAACTGATCTTCCATTGTCTTCCACTCCTTTTAATTATTTGCTGCAATAGGGAAAGTGTTGCTTACAGACCAGCTAAAAAATGTAACTTAGTGTCTTGGTAAGAAATTAAGTTAGTGACATTTAAGTGTTTCTGTAAATACCCCTCAAACACCTAACAGCATCCTTCCTCACAGACCAAGCTTCCAGAAAGAATACATTCTCCCTACAAGAATATGTGCTGTAAGTTGTATTCTCTGGCAGCTTCCATACTCGACGTTCCTCCTAAATTTCTGGGGGAAAAAAATATCCCCAAAACAAAGAAGGCCATAAGCTTACAAAACACACATACTCTCTGAAGTCCTCCCTCAGCGGACTGGGTGACGGTACTCCAATCAGCTGGTTTGTTGTTTAACAATGAGAGCTCTACTTGTACAAATATTTTAAATAAGTACACTTTCAAAAGTAGTTTGTTAAACAGGGCCATATTATAAATAAAACACTGTAATACATTTACAACTAAGACAGACTATATGAAATTTGCTAACACCAAAACACCCATGGCAGAGCAAGCATATTGTGATGGAGATCAGAGTTCCCTGCACCACTCTAACCACAGTACAGCAACTCTTTTTAAGCCGCCTTTGTGGTGCTCACTGTCACAGCCCCAAGGCAGAGCAAAGCAGTTCCTCCTCCTCTATCCCGTTCCCAGCACGGGCAGGGGCTGTGAGTGGCTTTGGGAGCAGCGCTTGGGGCTGATGTCATGCTGGAGGCTGCAGGGAGAAACAGTACCAGGGAGTGTCAAAGCCTGGCACTGTGCAGGGGATCAGCACAAGGGGCAGGTTGGAAATCTGGCCTGGGACCAGCAAGAATTTAGATCACGATTTCACTCGAGAAGGCAGCTGTAGCAATAAACACAACGTTCGCTTCTGTTCCACGGGATGTCTCAAATGTAAACATTCACTCTATAGCTCAATTCCCAGTTTACATTACACTAAGCACAAAGAAGAAGAAATGCAAATAGCTGACCTCTAGTAATGCTAATAAATCTCTACGTGTTGATTCCCAAATACTTTCAGATAATTCCCTTCCCCACTTCCACAAAATACCTTTGGAGTGACATCAGTACGGTTTTAAACAGCAAACTACATTTATGACCCTGAGAAGTTAAACAGAAGGAAGAAACAATGAATGAGATCATCCGAGGAGAGGGGGGATGTTTCTTTTCACAAATTACCGCCACTTTCTTTTTTCCCTTTTTTTTTTTAATTTTTACTTAAAAAAAAAAAATTTGCATCCTAAAGCTTTTCTCAGTCTCTCCATTATGTAACAGTTCTTTAGGAAACAGCCAGCTACCCTGACAACTGGGATGTTTTGCCAGAGTGGCTTTGTCTAAATCCTAAAGCAGTACTTGGCTATGCGCTGAGCCCAGTGCCTGCCTGTGATCTGAATGCCAATTAAGATTGCTGCCCTTCTTGTCTGACAAGTCAGAGACTTAAAGGTCCATCTGAGGTCAGCAAACTGTCTGGGCTACTTTTGTGAGCTTAAGAGACTAAGAAACACGGCCAACAACACAGTCCTTTCCTTTAAGTGTCACACTGGGCAAAGACCGTTTCATGTACAATTGTCACTGCATTTTATTTAAAGCAGAAAGAAAAATATTCATGTTTTACTTCAGATTGCTTTCACGTCTTACTTTCATTCCCTGCATCACCAGTGAAACTCAACCTCCTAATGGAAAGGCAGTGATGAAGATTAAACTACTTGTACTTTGAAGTCAATGAAATAAGCATCTTGGGGTGCATCAGGAAGAGTGTGGCCAGCAGGTCGAGGGAGGTGATCCTGCCCCTCTACTCAGCCATTGTGAGGCCACATCTGGAATGCTGCATTCAGTTCTGGGCTCCAGAGTTCAAGAAAGACAAGGAGCTACTGGAGAGGGTCCAGTGGAAGCCACAAAGACAGTGTGGGGTCTGGAGCATCTCTTTTGAGGAGACACTGAGGGAGCTGGGCCTGTTCAGTCTGGAGAAGAGAAGCCTGAGAGGGGATCTCATTAATACCTATAAATATCTCAAAGACGGGTGTCAAGAGGATGGTGCCAGAATTTTTTCAGTGGTGCCCAGCAACAGGATGAGGAGCAATGGCCATAGACCAAAACACAAGAAATTCCACCTCAGCACAAGGAAGAACTTGTTGCCACTGAGGGTGGCAGAGCACTACAACAGTCTGCCCAGGGAGGTGGTGAAATCTGCCTGTCTGGAGACATTGAAAACCCACCTGGGCATGTTTCTGTGCAACCTGCTCTAGGTGACCCTGCCTTGGCTGAGGGGGGTTGGACTGGATGATCTCCACAAGTGCCTTCCAACTGTAACAATTCTGTGATTCTGTAATATCCAAAATTCAATTAACAAGATTAACAAAAATTCATAGAGAAATACAAAATAATTCCAGTTTGGCATATGCATATTAATTGTACTGTACAGGTTCTATATTATTTGACTCTCCAGCCTTCCTATGAGTCCCCATTCAAACAAGCCCTATATCCTATACTCAAAGCTTATATTTTTTGTTGCAAATCATGAGAAACAGTGCAGCAGGCCAAAATGCACTTGAAATGCTGTTTTCTTGGATTTGTTATAAATACCTTGAAATATTCCTCTTTTGACACTTCCAAGAGACCTTTTAAGATAGAAATGGATATCAAATTCATCACTATCAGGGGTTATAAGAAAGGAGTAACTTCCTTTCCATTCTTACACATAGTTTCTTCTTTTGGAGGCAGAGACAATTGTCTGGTAGCTACACAAAACGTTATTTTCCTCCTTACTATTGCTTTTCTTGTAAACAGTGAAATCTTACTTTGTCTTATGAGGTCTACTGTGAATGCTAGATTTTTTGTAAATATTTAGCTAAAACTATGAGCTGAGACAATTATCCAATCTAATAAACTATCATTTACATTTCCTGTTTTACCACCTATCCATTGTAATTAGCATTTTAAGCTTCAGTTCTTCTTGTGGGAAATTGCAGTTTAAACACTGAATTTTTTACCCACGAGCATCTTTAATAAACCCCCAAAGGAAACGATACCTTGCTTTCCAGGATGATGAAGACAACCAAACTGTGCACAAGATATTACTTTATCCTTTCCATGAAGGCTTAGTGAGAACCCACATTACTGGATATTAACATACATTCCAGAAATAAGATGAAGAAAAATTGGAGTGTGGCTATTGATTTTTACAAGGCATTTTAATTTTAGATATTAGAGTTCAAAAATTAATTTTTAAAAAATGCAGAATTGGTCATTAACTTGTCAGATAATACCACAAATTAAAGAGATATTTAAAGGAATAGTTTCACTGAAACTAAGGCTAGATCTCCCACTGAGAAAGGCTGCTAATATGTGTTTGAACTTGCAAACTCTTCCTTGCACAGCTACATTAAGAACTTACTGTGATATATTTTTGGCATCTGATCTAGAGGAGGAGGTTGCATTTTTCCTTTATTTTACCTACAGTAATTCATTCATTCTGAATGTTACTGTGAGCAAGAGGGAGAACTGGTATGGAGTAACACTTACGTAACTGATAAAACAAAATTCTGTGTGATATTTATAAATATATAGATGTATATTTAAAGTTGCATTAAAAATACTGAAATGAGAACTAGGTTATAGAGCTGTCTTTATACAGAAAGAATTTAATCAAGCATATCTTGTATTTTTTTTCAGTCCATCTCCTTCATTATAATATCTTAATTTTCCTCATATCTCAAAATGTACATCCTAATTCCTGACCAGAAAAGGAATTGCACAGATAAATCCCTACACAAAACTTAGACAAATATTCTCAAATCTTTCTCCCAACTTTTAACTCAGGATTCCAGTACTTCTGCAACAGATGTCTACAAAACACTGTATGCACATCTCATATCAGTGAGCTCCTTTCTGAAGCTTCTAGCTTTTATATGACACATCTTTAACTCGTGTTCATTCTTCCACATTCACAGGCTGTTGAGGTCTTGTGGAAGTCTTCCCTCTTAATTAAGTGCTGAGCAAAATGCTTCTTAAGTCAGTGTTGCAAAAATACCCTCAGATCTCTCAGAACAGCAACTGAAATTGCATCAACATTAACATAAACAGTGCCCCAGGGCCAAAACATCAAATTTTCATTACACAAAATTGAGGCATTCTCTGCCCCAAATAAGTACTATGACCTTCCAAAATTATCAAGGCGGCCTTGTATGACCATGGAAAAGTAACCCTTTATCTGATGAATTTAAGAGCCTCGAAAAAAACAAGAGAAAGTTTCTGAGGAAAAAAATAAATAAAGAAACCCTGCACCATCCTGTTACCCCATATATTCAAAGTCTTCAGCCATGCTTACAGTACTGCTGAAAGGCACATGCCGGACACCCCTTCCACAGCAACACATACCTTCAGGTTCACAAAGTTGGTGGACAAATCACTGACTGACAGCACTGGAAGACAAACTCCTTGAAGAAGAAATTCAAAGCTTCCTCCACAATTTCAAGTAATCAGTTCCCCAGTGCTCTTGTCCTGGGGTGAATTCCCCACGGTTTTTAGAAAAGTGAATTTTCAGAGTTTTGCTGAACTGCACTACTAATTTATCTTATCAGCCTCCTGATTATCGGTGAGCATCAGGAACAGGCATATATTGAGTGAAAACTATTAAGAAAAATAACACTGTGAAACTAACTGCTTACTTTGATTTCTCTCATTTGTCTTCTCTCCCAGTGTCCAGGGAGCATCACAGCAGCCACAGGAGAAACTATCCTACACACTGACATCACTTACAGCCCTCTGAATACATGGCCACAACATCCACATCCGCTAACAGACAAAATCACTGTGCTCAGCACCACGCAGCAGCAGTTGGAACACATAATTTCAAAAGGATGTCGACCAGCAGAGTATCAGCTGATGTCTGAAATACAAAGAGGCCATGCAGGTTTGACAAAGTCTCACTGTTAAAGCATATTTTAATTCGCGGGACAAGAAACAAACAAACTGATTTTTATATATCTGGGGCACCTATTGTGATGAATATTTATATATTGAGCACAGCAGAGCAGCAGTTTGCTATGTGGAATATAAATCATAGAAGTAAGCCACCTTATCTAGGCAATTTCATCTGGATTCACCTTTTTAGGAACTAAGGAACAAAATACATTTTCTCCAACTCCTTTTTTTTCTCCGTCAGTTCTTCTGCAGGCTTTGTCATCCTGTAATTATTATTATTATATTACTTCTAGCCCTGATTTTATATTTCAATCATCTTTACTCACTTCGTGTAAATACAAAGCTACTGTTCTTTCAACATTTAAGGAATTGCCTCCAAAACAAACACCGAAGGCTCATTCAAGCCTACAAACATAAAGGGATTTAGTAGAACAATCTTCTGCAACATTAAAAGCCACTGTGCTACATTTTCTCCTAATGTGAAGAAGTCCACTTCATGAAATCCATAAAAGGCAATCGTAAAGAAAGAGATTATCCTTGACACAATAGACATCATATGTATGAGCACAAAAGTTGGGTTCACAACTGAATCACGTTCCCTACCTTTTGCTAAAAACTTTGCATATGACAAGGGGGAAAAAAGAAAAGTTCTGAGAAAAAAAGATTGACTGAAGATGTGTTGCAGCATGCTGAACAACTGCATGATTTTGAGATCAGGTGAGAACTTCTTACATGCCTTCGCAAGACATTCCATAAATGTCTGAAACTGATCATCACCACTCCTTTCCAGTAACTTCTGACCTTTCCACAGCAGCCCATATGTGTACATTCACTGCCTCCTCTCCAGACAACTCTGACTTTAAAAGGATTTTACTTACTACAGATATACAAGTTTGATCATGTTTTTGAGGATTTTCACCCGAGTGGCCGTGCCAAAAAATCTTGCCTATAAACTTCTTTATGTTTACATGTTAATACAAGAAATTGCATCAAGTGCTTTATCAAGTCTTTTCCTGCTAAAAGACAAATGAGTTAAGCAGTGTAAAAGGTAACAGCTCTCCTTCAAAGGAAATACTCTTTGCTTTCTTGACTATCCTTTCTAACCTTTGGTACTTGACAAAGGATGGTTTACCTGTCCATTTGTTTAGATGTGTTGGCAACCAAGGATTGTTACCTAGGCAAATTTCCTGATCCATTCTCATTTCCTCTACACCCTTCCAATATTAATATGGCTTAAAGAAATTCTAATTTGTGTTCCAAATGAGATCCAGTAAAACTGAAAACCAAAAAACTTGAATCTGAATTGAGCAAATTAGTATAAACTACTCACAAGAACAAAATTAGTGGGCAGACAAATAAGCTTGGAAAAACTGTCAAAACAGCCTCTGTAAAAAGAAGTAACATCTCAGAAATCCAAGGTTTCTTTTTTGAGTTAGTAAGCATTTACATCAGAAAAAATTCCAATTTATATAGACTTCCTAAGTTTCCAAACCACACTCAACAATGTCCTTAACCTAAAAATCCTCAATTTCCACCAGACAGAAGGGATGATATTTTCACAATAAAAATAAACAGAACAAATTTTAAACAGTCAGAAAGTAGGTATAAAAAGGCAGAGTAAGTGGTCAGTTTTCACAATGAAAATCAAGGTCATCACTGGAAATCTTCAGTGACCTAACCTTGGGTTCACTGTATCAGAGATGATCAGTAAATGAAGGTAAGGGATGGCGAACAAGGCTGATGATGACACAAAACTGTCCTGGCTAGTAAAGAGGAAAGCCAGCTATGAAGAACTGTTCTTAGCTTGTTGTTAACTTGCAGGAGAACAAGTCACCAGTGTAGATAAAGCCAGAGCAAGTCAGCAGTCAGCTCCTAGGTGAGCGTTCCAGGACTTGTACTGCCATGACATCTGCTTTGGAGAAGGATATTGTTAAGTGGGTTCTGTTTGCTTCTAATGGCTTCTCATCAGTGATACTTCTAGGCAGGGGTCTTCTATTTAGTGTCAAAACGTTCTGTCAAAATCCTGGTCTCTATCTACAGGTGGAACTAAACCCTTGGAAACAGAGGCCAAGTCTCTCAAAAAGTAGAATTAGAGCATCTTAACTTTTGGACACAAGTGCCGTCTGTAAACATGAGTATTGTTTATTTCAAGTCTGGATGGAGAGAAGGAAAAGTGATTTTCCTGTGTGAATCTTAGCTCTCTCATACTGTTTCAGCAAGAGCTGGCCACACTTAAGACACATTCACTTTTAAATCCAATTTCCAAATTACATCAGGTGCTCAACTCCTATGTTCCTTGCATCAAGTGGAGAGTTACAAAGAGACCAAGAAATACTCTGGTATATAGGATAAAGTGCAATCTAGAGATGGTTTGGATTTCAGTACCTGACCGATACAAGAATACACTTGCAAAACATACATATTGGGTGGGGGTAGAAAACTAACAGTACTTTTAGTATTCAAAAAGAACCTCTGCAGTTTCATTTTACTGATGAGTAATTCTCTACCCACAGAATTCCAGTATAACCCTTATCTTCTCTATTAACAATTAGAAGCACAGTTATAATTATTAATATAATCTCCCTTCTAGATTTTACAGCTTGTTCCATTTTCACCATTCTCAACTTCATCTTTATAATAAGGGGCAGCATTATTTGAGAAACTCTGTGATAATCAGGGACTAACCCAATAAAAGCAAGGCATTGATCATCTTGACTTTGAATGAGTACAGTCTCAAGAGAGTAACAGAAAAAGAAGAAAACTAAGCATTTAGACAGATATTAGAAAATTCAGTATATGTGAATGTGAAATTTTGTAACGTTATGCATCTTAACAAGTATTTACAGTGGTAAAGTGAGAATAGAGGGTCAAAAGATCTTTAGCAGATTAAAAGAAGCATGTTTGGGAGGTCAGGCAACAAAGCCCACTTTTGAAAAGAAAAAGTTCGACTGGAAGCAAAGTGCGTAAATAGCCATGCTAAATGAAAATTTCCTACTAAGCACATTCAGCAAGTATACACAGGCATTTCAAGCCATCTCCTTTCCAAACCCATTAGCCTGATTTTATTTAACTTTGCACTCTTACAGATGTCTTACATTAAGAGAACCAGTTGTGAAAAGGAAGTAACAACTCTGCCACCACGTATCTAGAGAGCCTTGCCAGGCATCAAAGACCAAGAGTACAAACTCTTTTCTTACCACCTGTGCAAAGAAAAAGCCAAAGTGTCATCTACTGTCAACATCATTCTCTGGTCATCCGGACTGCAGACTTCCAGAGTGCTAAACAAGATGCTGGACATACTCCTCCCCAGTGTGCCCATTACCTACACTGTCACACCATACACGTTATTTTGACAGACCAACAAGTCTGGACTCCTGGGGCATCCAAGAAGGTCCTTGCACAATTAATATTAGAAATAATTTTCAAAAATTACACCTGTTAAACAGTTTTAAGGCTTTGATTTATCAAAATTTAGGCAATTTCATTACAAATAAATAAATAATTACATGTATGTATGTATGTATGTACTTTATGGATACTCTGAAACACCTTTACATTTTAAAAGCTGTTTGAGCTCTGTACTGATTTACCTACTATACTTTTGTCAAATAAACAGAATATTCATATTCAGATTATATGCACTTAAATTGTAAGTCTATATTTCAAAACCTTTCCTTACCATGTAAATCAATTCCTTTAAACTACCTTGTGCTTTTCAGAGAAGGATATGTCAAGATTGTTCAACCTCTTTACCTTCCTCCTTCACAGTGTAACAGTTATCAATCTCTGAAACAAAATCTCAGATTGTTAAAGGGCAGCATCCCCACATTCAAAACATGAAGGAGCACACAGAAGCATGGCTGACACCACCTGCTAGAACAGAAACCTCAGCAGTCTGAGCCAATGCCCACATTATCTACAGGAAGCCTTTTCACTGATTTATCTGAAGTTGAATACAAGTTGAAACAAGTTCGGTGGGTTATTTCTCAGGAAATTAGAGGAAGGTACACAGTCATGATATTGTACAAAGACATTATAATCTTCTGTCAAAAATCTCCAAACACTTCGCTTTGAAATTTGACTTGGAACTTGCTGTTTGGCAGAGAATTCACTGGATGTCAGAGATGTCTGTAGACAGGGCCACTCAGATGTTGTTAATATTAGTATTTATATACAGATATATACACTCCACATCTGCTAGGATAAGACTTGTTGAGCCTGGCAGCCCCGTTCTCCAAAGACATGTTACACAGGCCACTTTCCCTCCCCTGATGAAGAGACCAATTGTTATTTCCTGCAATTGCTCCTTCTGACAATCAGTTTTCTGGAACAGAATGAGAGCAGAGGGGCTCCTCCTTGTACTCCAATTATTACCTTTAATGATGTCTGGGTAGCAGAGAGATGAAGGAAGCAGTCCACATGGAAAAATTCACACCAGGACAAAAGTGTTGCAGAATTCTGAATGAGGCAATGGGGCAGCAGGTGATAAAAAGAACAAGCTGGGTACTTGGATAGCTGAAACGTTTAGAAGTTGAGAGAAATTCAAAATTGTCACAGAAATGAGCTGGAAGCACAGAGCAACAGCAAGGATTCACAATGTTCTGAGAAGACCCAGAGAAAGAAGAGAGCCAGATTTGGACTGCATACATGCATGTGAAGAGTAGCAGGACAACAAAAGAAGAGAATATGAATCTTGAAGGAAAGGGCAGATAAGAGCTTCTTACAGACACCAATTACATGTTTCAAGTCAAATGTCCATTCTAACCCAAACTGAGAGATATTGTAAGTCCACGATACAATTACTTTTCAGTTGACTTTTAAATAGGAAGTCACATCCAAAGCAAACTCCTTTAAAAGGCTGACCAGTTAATTACCAAGTAAAGTGTTCAAAAAGTTTTTTAAAATGCCAGAACTAAAGCTGACTACACAGGCTTAATTTCAGATAGATACACATTAGCATGAGAATTCTGCTCCTGTCACTAAGCAAGAAACTACTGAGTATTTCCTTTACTCTTTATTTAAGAGTTGGACTCAATTTTGCTTCATAATGTTTAATGTCTATTAAAATTCTCCAGTAGATACATTGAATTTAAGGACTTTGACACACAGTTACTTATTAGAAAGTTTACTGTGTATGTATATTAAATATAGTCATAATTCTATGTGTATACATTTGACAACGAATTTTCTATGTTACATGATTATTTACCTACATTTTAATTCATCTTTTTATTTCAAAGAGAAACTGTTGGCATACTGTATTTTTTCTTTCATTTCTATGTCTAGAGATCTCCCCAGTCCAAAAAAAACAAAACAAAAACAAAAACCCAACCCAACCCAAAAAAACCAAAAAACCAACCAAAAACAAACACCCCATAAAGAACAAACAAACAAAAAAATCCAACAACAACAGAAATCCCCCAAACTCAATGGCAACTTCAGTAACAGTATTTAGTCACAATATCAAAAAACTGAGAACTGTAAAGTAAGAGAAACTGTCCCAGCTCATGTATTATAAAAAATACATGAGTGCATCTTTCACAGTGTTGGACTGCTGAGGGAAACCTAAAAAGAAAATGAGCATTTTCCCTTACATATTTTCTGCAATTGCTTATTTTTTCAACAGGTAACAAAAGAGTTGGAATAAAAAATTCCTATTTTCTGGAAAATGAAAAAAAAAAAACCTTGCAAATGGTTCATATTTTACCCACAGCCCCAAAAAAATCCCCAAACCACAGAAAAATTATAAAAACAGGTCTGCTCCTCAGTAAGAAATGTCATATGCCAAATGTGATATTTTAACATTTGAGTGCTTGGAATTATTTCAATACTGGAAGCTGAAAGACTGTTGTAAAGAGAAAACAAACAAACTAATAATAATGATTTCTTGCTTTCTGCTCTTCTGAATTCCTTTTAAAAAAATAACTTTATGGGGCTAATATCAGGCAAATTAAGCTTATGCTGTGATCTGACACCCCTAACAAAGTGATCAGCAGCAAAACAGGAATTTATTCTACATTATATCCGTCTCCCATATGAAACTATGACGATCTTTCTTTCATGTCTCTTCATAAACTAGTGCTCATTCCACATGTTATAGAACCTAACTGGTATGACGTACATTCTCAATAAAATACACTTTATCTTCCTAAACAAATGCAGAAGGCAAATTTGTCTATCGTAACAAACAAATTCGTATACCTCTTTTTTAAATTATTTGTTTCATAACTTAAGAATAAATAAAGCTCAACTGAACGTTCAAAGTTTTAAGTAGGAAAATGTTTTGTCAATATTATTTTTCACAGTGTTTCAACTCAGAAGAAAATCTCACCAACAGTGGGGGGTGGTCTGATGGTGGCTCCTTTTAAATTTAATTCATCAAGATTT
Organism: Picathartes gymnocephalus; assembly: GCA_013390045.1. Classification (NCBI taxonomy): domain Eukaryota; kingdom Metazoa; phylum Chordata; class Aves; order Passeriformes; family Picathartidae; genus Picathartes; species Picathartes gymnocephalus. The sequence continues at coordinate 3,329 of WEKY01025277.1, read as the reverse complement.
TCCTTCCTCCTGTAATTTACACAGCTATTAGAAACCACTAAGAAAACTCAACCTTTCATTGTAGAATATAACTGTGTTCTTTATACAGTATGCTTTTATTGCCATCCATTAAAAATCCCGGTTTTATCATTCAATCAATATACCATAGTATTTTGCAGTAAAATGGTATCTGGTGAAGAAAGAAATGTATCAGAATGATCTCTTTTATCTGGCTGATGCATAATCAATGATCCTTCCTCTACAGATGGCTATGAAAGCATCCAAAAATGCTTAGATGTGAGAGTTCATCATGTGCCACAAGATGTTTTTTTTTTTTTAATTAGATTTTTAACATACACCCTCTGCCCTGATCACTAGTCCGTTATGGGCTTCAGTGATTTTTAACAATAAATAGTGAAATATGTGAATAGCTGAAGCCCTGATATCAGCACATCTGGCCTCACAATTTATGCATTAGAAGTATAATACTGATGATTTCAGATGCAGGCACTCCATAATTAAGCACATCTACTTATAGGCAAACAGGCTGAAATAAAAACATACAAATGTCACCTGTAGGAAACAGCTAAAATAAAAATATACAATTGTCTCATGTACATAGCACATCAGGCTTATCAGAACTGAACATTAAGTGTGAACTGGATGAAGGGTAAATCTGCCTCCCCACCTGTATCACTCTACCTGTACTGGCAGCAGGTACTCATCACTTTCACAAAGTTCATTTTAGTTAGTCAAAAACTCCACACACCAAGAAAAACAGTAAAGCTTCCTTTCTACGAAAATTACCTAAAAGGAAAATGCAATCACTGTAGGAAAGAATGTCCAAACGACATTGTGCATACTGGATGTCTTGGCTGCGTGAACAGGGCACTCCCCTGGCACTGAGGAAGTCTTATCTTCCTCAGGCTGTTTTCCTCTCCACTAATACCCCTGATACCAAGACACAACCCCCCATTTGCTCATTCCCAGCAGTATGAGATTTTCTCTAAATAGCAGCACAGTTTTTTCACCCTCCTGTAAGAAATTGATGGCCACATTCAAATAATAATCACTACCATGCTCCTAGTAATAGTTAAAATCTCTTTGGCATCTTCTTTGCTCTGTAGCCACAGTAAAGGCTGTATGACAAAGCGTCAAGACTGAAGCTGCAGCTATTATGAAGTCAGATGCTGTGATAAGCCAGCATCCTCTCCAGCAAGGCAAAATTCATGAGCTACAGAGTTCCTTTAGAACCAAATTAACTGTCATTTTCATTGAAAAAGAAAAAATAAGCCAACCCACAGCTTGCATTTCAGTTGGTAGTGAAATACAGAAAAAAAATGACTTGCAAAAAAATTCTTATTCAACTCAGAATGCAATTCCCACTTAGCCTCCATCAACAAGCACCTTCTCCCACCAAAGAGCAGCTTTCTCATGCATCCATTACTTTCTCCTTCCCCACCCAAAAACCACCCCACCTTTCTCTTTCCATTTTGTTTCTCATTTTCACCTGAAACATTTTTATTTCCTTCCTCATTCACATGTCACCATCACTAAATTATTCTATCCTGAATTTCTCATTCCGCTTGTTGACACTGAAATAATAAAGCTTGAGATTTACACCAGATTATTATAATAGATGAATGTAACTTAAAACTAGGTAAAGCTTCTGATTACTTTAATTACTAAACACAAAATTTGTTTACTCTATTACAATCTTTATTTACAGCCTTCTAAGGAACAGCAGAACTACCTCTCAAGAAACATAATACAGCTTATTAGGACTATGTAGAACGAATCAGAAATTGTTCCAAAAATACCTCTGTCCTCCTTTTTATGACATAACATATTACAATAGCTAATTAAAATAAATTTCAATATAATACATATAGGGGGAGCAACATGCATTTTCTGCCAATCTCTCAAAAATATTTTATGCTCCTACTTTGAGGACACACATCTAAACATTTTGTGGCAAGTTTCACAATTTATAAAGTACAGGTCAAAATGCACATAATTGCAGCTAATGCTACCAAAATCAAAAGTCTGTCACAGATTAACTGTTCGCCTCAGTAGATTTCACTAAGGTGCAGCACTGTAGTGGCAATACTTTTTAAATTTCTTACAAACATATAAAGAATCCTATTTCATGCATGACAGAAAATGAGTTTAAATCGTAGTAACAAAGAACCACTAATAGAAGAAGTGAAAAAATGGAAAGTCTATATATAACTTGGTCTCAGCCATTAGAAAGGTGCCCCATAACGGCCATATGTTACTCAAATATGTTATCACACCTACAATTTCATCATATGTCTCCCAAGAAATTAATTAGCTCTAACTTTTTCAACTTTGACAAAAATGTCTGCAGTAAGTCAGATTACTAGCTGTTGCAAATGCTTCAAAATTCAAAGCTTGCCTCAGCTTTTATTTAACCTTTTAATTACAATCATTGAATAACATTTGGAAGGCAGATGTTCCCTTTTTTGCATATGTGGTTATTAATAAAAAAGACCATTTATTTTAAATTAATATTACTTTTTCAAGTACAAAAATGCTATGAAGACAGTCTTTATACAGCAAAAAATGGATACATCAGCAACACTAAAATACCAGTTACCTTAATTAGGAGGAATAACCTGAAGAAAATTAATTCCAACAAAAAAAAATCACATGGTGTGATCCATTTACAATAAAGAATTGGAGCAGATCAGGAATCTCTGCTGATCTGAATATACTGAATCAACACAGAAGAGCTCACCTTTCAGCTGCCACTCCAGGTCAGAAAAAAACAGCGAGAATTATGTTTAAGCTTGACATGGGTATGATGAGAATTGAGGCATTCCATATTTTCCTTATATTCCATAAAATATAAGGGGAAAGTTCAAGGATATGGCATCAAAAACCAATGTTATATAACCTAAGCTAACAGTACCCACTAAAATGCCAGGTTTGGTGTGTAAACTACAAGGTGAAGCCTAATTCACAGCAAACCATAACAGTCTTGGTAGATGTCATTGACAAATCTGATTTATTTTGTTCTGATAGCTAGAGAACATCTGCAAAATTTATTCCAACAACTTCTTAAGTCTAAAAAATTACCCAGTAAATCATTACCTATGGAAGAAATAATAAAGTTGTTTTACTACAGGCAGACCAACATTACAAATGTTTTTATCACAAAACTCTCTGAAGTTTCAGTCTTGATATCAACAAAAAATAATAAAAACCAAAATAATTTTACAATCTATACTTCTTCAGTTCTTAAAAAGTGTTAGGCATATCACTATAGAGCTCCTTGAAGAAAATTTGTACTTCACTGTAAAATCATCAAACGTTTGAAGAGAAAG
>WEKY01025236.1:62072-79435 GCA_013390045.1 Picathartes gymnocephalus | reverse complement strand
TTTTTTTTTTGTTTTGTGTTTTGACAACTCCTGGTTTGGATTAGGACCTTTTTTATCACACTAGATGCACAACATCATCACAATCCCAAATACTCTAATTTACATGCAGTTTTAATAGTAAGATGGGGAAAATGCCTTACGCTGGGATTTGGCAAAGCACAAGAGGGTAAATTAATAAAAATTTAGATGATGGCAAGATTCCTTCAAGTGTTTATGGAAAAGAAATTTATAGAATTCTGGGTTAATTTATCTTGTAATAAGTTTTGGGTTTTTTTGTTTTTTTTTTTAACTACACTTGAAACATGATTAAATTTTGGCTATGTTTGTCATATAATTATGTATGCCAAAAAATGGCAATTGTAGGTGCCCTTCTACAGCAGCCAGTTGAACTGAGACTCTCAAAATATATTACTAGCTAGTTAAATTTGACTTTAGTAATTGGTTGGGAATCTGACTACAGAAAACATCAATACTGATTTTCAAGAGATCACAGTTTATCTCATCTGTTACTATAGCGTTTCTCAATATAATATTGCAGAATAAAGTAGGAAGGGTATTTTCCACCAAGATGAAATACTTGCATTTCCACTCCACAGTAATTTTTTGTCCACAGAATATCTACTATTCTGAGAGAAACAAGTGAATTGTAGGATTTGACTTCATTTAATTATGTGAGCATATAAAGTATTAACTTACAATTAGAGACCTTGAAAAGATGTGCATTTTGAAGGTTTCCAGGTCCTTACCTGCACAACCAATAAGGATCTTGACCAAAGCCAAAAGCCATACGATGCCCTACCACATCACAGACCTTGCAAGCTTTGTATCTGCTAGGTTAAGACTAAATATGCAAATGAAACTATGTACTGAAGCCACACTAGTTCAAGCAATATCTTTCCATTAATTTATATCAACTAACGTTTGGTTTCACTGAAAGAAAATGATTGTTTTACTCTGGCTCCTGAAAACAACTATCTTCCTTTATAATGATTCAATTGTAGTCTAATACGTGGGGTTTGTTAAAAAACAAAATTACTTTCTCTGTCTTAAGCAGAAATTTATATCTTATCTGACACCATATATCATAAAAGATAAGGTCATGTAACATATAGGATATCATATATATATGTATATAATGTAGTACATGAAGGAATGACTTCAGCATCTTCTCACAGGTTCTCTTTAACTCTTGGAACATAACTACTTCCATGAAAGTCAGCTTATTTTAAGATCAAAATTAGCAGCATGTCCTTTAAAATTTTTGCCTACAAAATGGAGTTTCCCGAAGACTTCACTATGACGAGTTCACTATTTGTTAACTTGGCTTTGAAATCTCTTTCTACTCCACTTGCTCTGAAATATGCTCTTATTATTCTATTAATAAAGACTCTTTCTTCTTCCCCTTTTTTTTCCTCCTTCTTTTACGGTTGAGGTTTGTTAAAAGGTGTTGAAGAAGATAGATACATAAAAAAACCCTTCAAGATAGAGGCCCCCTCCTGGGGCCTTACAAAAAGAATACAAAGACAATGATATCATATCTCAAGTATAACAGAAGTCTTATATACCGCAACATGAGAATGAGACAAAAAAATGGTTAATAGAAAGAATATTTTAAAATGCATAAGGATCTTTTCACTGATTATATTTTCAATATACTGCTGGTGATAGGATCTGACTGAATGAGTTCATGGGATAATGCATGCAAATACTTTAGATGATTACACACTGAAAAAGATTTAAATATTTACATTGGGTGTATTGTTTTGAAAAAAAATGTTATTAATGAATACATATCCTACTGCAGAATCTTGAACACTCATGATGGGTTTAAATCTGCATATAAATCATGTGGGTTTGAGGTTGGAGCTCACCCTCTATAGTTTTAATAAGCTGTTAATCTTGCTTCCATTGCTGGAGTCCTCTGCACTTTGGCTACACAAGCCTTTAAGGTTTTCCTATGTTATCATTACTTAAATGATAAGCACTTGTAAGGTTTTAAAAATCTTGGATGAAATTTGCCTAATATAATACGTCCTTATAGAAAAGTTACTGTTCTGAATGAAATATGTGAACATATATGGGAAGCTGAATGTCACAAAACCCAGAGGATTTCCTTCCAGAGCTTCTGCTGGGATACAGATATGACCAAACTTGAGTGGTGTGTTTTGTTCACCAAAGCATGCTTCTAATTTAAAATCTTGTTCTGATACTTCCTCACGCATTGGTGCAAATAGAAAATATGGTTCAAATTTATAGCTTCAATAAGAAGTTACAAGACAATTCTCCAAAACCAATTTTCATAAATAGCTGTATTTTTATGCTACCATTGTTACATATTTCATAATGAAACTTTAAATATATTTGTCTAGACATGTAATCTCCCTCAATAGAGTAAATATAGACTGTACACATACACATTCAAAAAACACTATATTGGAAAAAGATAATTAAGTTGGCAAAGCCAAGGAATACAAAGTTAGGAAATGCCAGAATTAGGAACTTATAAGCTCCTATCATTTGAAATTATTTCAGGAGTTTGATATGAGCTGCAGTATTGATCTAATAATGTATTCCTAGTTCACCTTCTTGCAAGTATATTGCAATTTTTTATTTTCATTTTTAAAAATGTGTTCCTGCTTTAAGCATATTTTCTACAGTATATATTACAGTTTTGATTTTCTACAAAATATAAAGTTGCTGTTAGTTGATATGATCATTAATAGATATTGGTATGATGATGTGATTTGTCCTGATATCTGTCTAATTGCACAAGGCATCAATTCCTGCATCAACTTATTAATATAGATAAATCATAAAATAAACCATAAATTAACTATACACAGTTTAGTTTAATTTATTCTTGCATTATTATTCTAGTATTCTATGTATTCTACTACCAGCTAGCTTCTTCTGAAAATAATATTTTCTTTTTTTAATTACCAGCAGAAACAGAATGAGCTATTTTGCTTTTGAACCACTACATCAGCTCTTTTCCAATTTTAGTGTACCAGAAAAACTATATACTAACTCATTTCATGGGAAAAACAGCATTGAACTTTTCATATTAAATCAAATTTTTCTAATGTCATCAAAACCCCTGATTTAACAGGTACCAGGGTGTCTACTCTATTGCAATAATACCCTCTTCCACATTTAAGAAACAAATCCTATTCTATCCCTACTGTATTGAAAACAGAAGGCTGATCTTGCTTCCAGTGAATTCAATAACAAAATTGTTATAGGCTTAATTACAAGACCAAGAGTATCCATGGATATATCTACATAGGAGCACCTTCTACATATCATGGTACGTGCTGTATTACTCAAAATGCATGGGAAAAAGAAAGATACTTTAATGAGCAAATATTGTGCACAATATCTCATCTTTAAGAAATTACCTCCTCAGGTAAAAAGCTCTCATGCCACAACCCAAGTGGACTAATGTTCAAACAGTTGCACAACTGCCAGCGAGAGCAATAGCTGACTCCCAGTTTCTCTACGTTGCTACAAGCTACACATAATATGTTCAAAGAGGACCTGGTATGCCTTGTCCTTATTATATTTACCTAAAGTATCTTTTGTACGTTAAATACATTCTTGATGATGATGGCAACCTTCACTCAGCCTTGTTTTCACCGCAGTTCTGTTTTCCAGGCCAAATAGAGACTGCCAACATATACACTAATTACTACAGATACATAGATTACTCTCTAAGCCATCATGTGCAGTAATCTACATTCCACACACAATAAAACTTTCACAAAGGTGCTGAACTCAGGCCTTTGACTCTGTATGTACTAGAGATGGCCAAAATTCTCTTGACTTTCAAAATTTTCACAATTTTCTCAGTTTTCAAAAATTGACAGAACTGCTTGTTGCTCTGTGTGAGCAGCAGCTGAGAGGCAAGTATCATAATTTAGAAATCTTTCTTTGAATTTCAGTGGTGAAGTCTAATGTCAGGAGAATATAACGATTTATTTCAAAATATACGTGTTACATGAAGCAACCAATACCAATAGATACATTTTATATCACTTTCCAGAGGTCATAAAGTATTTAATTTGAAACAGAAAGTTTGTAAACATATGTAAGCAGCATTACCCTTTCAGGAAAGGATCAAAGATTTCGAAGTTTGCATTAGGAAGTTCCTAGAATCAAAGGTGGCAACACTTTTTTTTTTTTTTTAAATTACTGTACTTCTATAAAGATACTTTACTGATGCACTGAAAGGCTGTAAAATATCGTAGTAAAGAACTGGTAATAAAAGAAATTTATGATTATGGATTATACAGTAGTTACATCTTGAAGTGAAATGGTAATTGCAATATGAAATTATTTTGTTTCACCTTGAAGAAAATAAGTGTTGCAAAGCAAACTACAAAGTTAAAATAGCTAGTATTTGTGGCAAAGATGATAGAACGGTAGAACTGAGAATAGGCAAAAGATTTGAGTCAGTGAGAAAGATGTCATCACTTCACCTGTGTTTTGCAAAATATTTGCTTCAGCTCTGTTTGCACAGCTCCTTCATCTTGCTTGTGTGGGCAGACTTAGTGAGCTCACCAGCACCAGTGTTTTCAGAATATCTACTCAAAGGAGCAAGAAAGTCAGATTTCTCCCTTTGGCAAATGACTCGAAATTCTGAATCATGGGATACATTACATTACATTACAACAGCAGTGGAGGACAAGTTTCAAATTGCATAACTTCTCTTGTACCGTCAGTGAAGTTACCTAAAGTTAAGGTAGGCTTCCCTTAACTGACCTTAAATAACTTAAGGCTGAAAAACATGGCCTGAATCTCCAAGAGGTATGCAAAATGCCTGCACAGTAGATTGCAGTGCTACCAGCCTTTAAACAAACAGGTTGCACCTCACACTATAACTTTCTGAAGGCTCAGGAAAGTCTTCTGCAAACCCTCTTATTTTAAAAAATCCCAGGAAACAGAAGTGCTGAGAGCAGTTCCCTGGTTCTAGCAGGGAGATGGACATGGCCTCTGCCAAGCGTGTCCTGGTGCATGGAGGAACTCCTGTTTGTCCTGTAGGACAGTCACAGCTCTCAGTACAGTTCCCTGGGGGATCTGAGTATCTCACCAAGTTGGTTCCAAAGGGCTCCCACTTTTCACAGAGACTGCCCAGAGACCAGAAATACCAAGTTCAGAGGCTTTGAGTACCCCATTGACATGAGAAACCTGCTATTCAAGTGTGTGACTCAAGTAAATTGAGCACAAATAATCAAATTCTAAACACAAAAAAACAATATATTGGGCAGATTTCAATAGCAACAAAATTTAACGTTTTTTGTCAAGTAATGAGGCAATAGTCAGTTGCATCAATTTGTAGTGCATCTTTTCAGAAAATGTAAAATCAAGTTGTCCTAAATGTCAACAAAATTTAACATATCCTTAAACATAAAAACCCTGAAAGAAGTTAATTGTTTTCTTGCAGGTTTACGTAATTTTTATTTATTCATTTATTAAATAATATGTTTGCATTTGACCTATAGTATTTAGATTTTTTTTCTAGAAGTTTTTTTAGGATATAAAATATATTTCAGCCTTTTGGACCCGATTGTGCTGCTCTGGACCTGTTCCACCAGCATCTGTAATAAATACTATTTGATCAAGAATATTTTGAAATCTAACAACTTTCTCCACTCAATTTTTGTAATTGATTATAGTATCTAAAAAGCCCTTGGGAATTCTTAGTATATTCTATTTAAAGAATTAAGTCTTCAAATTTACAACTGGGTCTTGTTTTGTATTGACTCAGTAGCTAACCTTTGCCTTTTTTCTATCAGGCAAATCGGTATAGGGGAGCCACAGGACTGATTTAAGCTCTAGATTTAGGAAATACTTTCTTAGGAAGACCAGTTACTGGACCTACCCTTCCTATTAACACTCCCAAAGCCACCTTATGAGATGCGAGGGATTCCTGGTGGGAAGAGCTGAGAAGAAGGACGGAAAAGAGGCTCTGCCAAAGTGTCCCTTCAGTGCTCCAGCCTCCCAGTGGCCTCCCTGCCAGCTGGGAAGACAGACACAGCAGTGGGACCAAGCCAAGAGCCAGACCAGCACTGAGCATGGGGCCCCTGCATCTTTTCTGTCTGACAGGCACACTGCACAGCAAAATACCAGATTGCATTCTTTACTCTGGTGGGAGTATTTGAACTACAGAGCTAAATAATACACTTCAAAATTCAAACTAAATTAAAGAATAGGAATAGGTTTTAAATTATACTCTCCCTAAGAGGATAAGGAGTAAGAAGGACCCCTAAAAGTAAAGATTTAAGGAAGGGCAGGTAAAAAATAAGTAAATAAAGACCAATAGAAAGTCTGCTTTTGGATCCAGATGAATAAAACTGAAACACAAAGTCATGTGCAAACTGATTTAAAGGGTTCAAACTGGGTATAAAAGCAACAAGATATCTAAGCGTTGTCTCGCTCCTGAACTATGAAACCATTTCATTCTTTCATAGTTAAAGATGTAAGACTACCAGGAGGAAAATAATCCTACTTCAGGAACCACTTACATGAATCATGTCATCTTTTGTGAGAAGATGGGTATATTTTGTTGTTTGCAACACTGTAATCATTGTGGTTTCATTCTTTAATTTTTAAAAAACTGAAATTAGTGAAATATCTGTAGTGGTGATGAAAGCTAAAGTAGAGAGGGAGAGGAACCTGGGCTAGAGGGGAAGGTAAAGAAGAGTGGGGATTGAAAACATCCCCATTGTCTGGAGCCTCAGCTGAATCACTGGGGATTTTTTCTCCATTTTTATTTCTGCTCCTCCCCTCTTCCATCCCTCTCCTATTGTTTCCTTTTCATTCATCCTTCTGAGCTGTGCTGACGCCAGGAGAAAGGTCCAGAGCAGGAGGGAAGGTCCAACAAGTCTGAAATAAAAAAAATTGCAAATAAAAGATAAAAAAGATCCAGAAATTCAAACGAACACACCAAACATTTAAAAATATACTTTCCTCTGTCAGTGCAGAGCAGTGTGACACAGGTCTCTATAGCTGGGTTGACTTTGATCTGAAAAGATCTGAGAGTGTAAAGTAGCCAGTCCTATTTTGATTATGATGAATATTTACAGCATTCATTAATATTTGTGACCACGTACCACAAATTTCTGAACCCATTTTAAAATTTGAGATGAAATGTCACACTTGTACATCATATTAAAAATAAATAAATGTGGCATGACTGAAATAGTTTATTTCCTTAAACTGAACTGTAATAGTTTTTCTTGTAATCTTGCCTTTCACCAGCCTGTCCCCGAATGTGTGATCCTCAGTCAAGATCCATAGACAACCTACTCACTCAGAGCAGCAGGCAGAGAGAGACCAGAGACACTGAATTTGTGTTTGGCTTATATGCCCTACCCTCTCTGAGAAATTCAGTTGGGCCCAATTGTGTTCTGACAATCTATGGTCATGAGGCCTTTACATTCCCGTGACAAAACTGTGCTCCTAACTCTGGGCAGAGACGCAAGAGTGAAAAAGGAAATGTTATGGTGCATAAATGAAAGGCGGAAAAGAGGCGAAAACTTCACGAAGTCAGCAAAGGGTTTTATCCTTGTAAATCTGTTTTATGTGAACACTGCTCAGACAATGCATTTTTGAGGGACAGTACAAAAATCTAAGTTTGAAATATAAATGGAATGTGAAGAACAAAGACCAAGAGGTGGTGAAGTGTGTAACGTGACATGGTAGCCAGAGCTAACAGTTTATAGTCCCCAGAGAATATTACTGCACTTATTTGAAGCAGTCATTTCAAAGTGCTGAGAACTCCAACTTTTTAACTTCTCTTCTCAATTTTGACAAGTCCATAAGATTCTGAGTCTGTGCAAACCATTATATTATAGCTGTTAGAGCTTACAGCTGCAGCTTACTTTATCATGGCAGTAATACTGTGGGCAATTAACTCTCACTATGCTGAGTTTTGTGCTTACTCCTATAATGACAAATGGTTCATTTCTAATTTGGATTCAGCTTTAGTTCAGTTTCATACTATTCTGTCAGTGAAAAACATGGCCTGTATGAGCAGTTTAATGATGTCTGCACAGACACCCAGCTACTGCCAGGCCAAGAATAAGACAAAACCCACGGCAGAAACATGTACACTAGTTTCATATCTTTCAGTACCTGTAGAAAATCTTACAGAAAGCCCAAACTTCTATCAAATGAAACAGCAGAATTCATGATTTGTGGAAAAAGAAGGATGATATCACAACATACTGTGTAGTGTCACCAATCGGCCGTTGCTTGGAGTCCTGCTACACACAATGACTTGGGACAGATCTGAAGCAAGGCACTGAAGTAAACGTTATCCAAGAGCTGATTTTACAGACATTAACAGTCTTGTAAAATTCCAGTCTTCTCTAAAAAATTACCTGAGACAGGGAAAACTAAATCTATCTGGTATTCAAAAGTGCGAGTTTTATTGGAGTATGTAAAAACAAGCATGTACATGAATATATCAGCAGCGTGCTATCAATAGCAAAATATTTCCCCTACATTGCCTGGATGACTGCAGCACACAAACTAAAAAGCCTTCTATAGTTTTAAAATCCAACTTCAGAGATATCTAGAACTTTGAAATTCAGATCTTCTGCTGTTGAGGTACTAACGATTTTTATTTTTTTAAATGCAACTATATTCATATATATAATTGATTCATATATACAGTACAATTAGCTGACTTCATTGCCACCCACATAATCCTTCTGTTTCAATAATTATCAAAGATTTTCAAATAAGGTCCATGATTGTACCCAGCAGCTTAAGTCCCCAGATTTTAGAATAGGACTCTGTGAGGAGAACTCATTGAAGGATCAATTGTTGTTGGATCACATTATAAAAAGACAAAAAACTGGGTGAAGCAGCAGAAAAAACATGTGAAATTTTGGCCCCATCAGACATCACTAGGAATTTTTTCATAGCCTAGGACTGATTCAAAATATTTAGAAACACATTTGTATTCCTGTGGAAAGAACTGCTGGAGAAGGTGAAAATAAATTCAAGTAAAAACTCAAAGCCATGAAGATTCTAGTGGCAAAAAAAAAAAAAAAAAAAAAAAATTCAACAAAATATTTCATTGCACAATTAGAATTTGAAGAAGTGGAGGGTTGGGGAGCATCCAATTCATCTCCTTTGACTTCATCCATCAAAAAGTTAGGAATCTATTTCAAATGGGCTATCTAGGTTCTCTCTCATCAGTGCAAAGAGAGAGGTGTTTTAGGAAGGCTGTTCATCTCAGCTGTCCATAGATGCCTCTGTTGGGATGTAATCTGTATTTCTCTGCGGGAAGAGAATATTTATCTCCATTGACTACAAAGCCTTGAGCAACTGTGTTAGACTTCAATGACTAGCTTTTAGATGGCTAAAATGATGACTAGCTTACTTCTAAAAACCTATTTTTTAAACAGCGAGGTTAAGTGAGATGAATGAATTCTTTTGTGTGAACTACTCTATCAAAAATCTATAGGAAAAAAAAAATGTTTTGACATGAAATCTTGACCAGCATATGTATCACTGATTTTAATAGCACCAGGGCCTAGTTCTCCACCTTTCTATTTCTGTATCGCCTAATAGAGCAGGGCACATGCTGAAGAATGGTAATCCAGTATGCTTTTCTCATAAAATAATAATAAAAATAGCATCAATGTCCTGATAAACTACCCCCATAAAGCAGAAGTGGCATAAATGCAGTTTCTCATTATTCATAACGTACATTAATTGTCTACAACTTACAAATGCCCAAGCAGAAGATGGTAACCTCTCCAGAGCCAATCTTGTAACTGTATCATTTACAGAACTTCCATGTAACTGGAAGTTGTATAGGCGCGAGGAAAACTTAATTGCATCCTTCTTCTGCAGTTTGGGAACGAGAAAACAAAGTGGATGTGAGTTTGTGCAGGAAAGAGCACATTAGAAAACTGACCTACTGTGCAATACCTCAAGTGCTGGGTTTTATCCTGTGAAATCAGTGGCAAATACCAGATGAGAAATGGGTAGCACTGACTGTGTGTGTCCTACTTAGAAAACAGTAACATTAATCCCTTTTAAAGGTACCCAAAGAGGAAGCTTTGTTTTAATTATACTTTGAGGGGGCCTGTTTCATAGACACTGCATGACAGTTTGCACAGCACATTTTAAAATCTTTTATTACTTCTATCCTAATATTTATTGTGTGAAGGATTTTCTGATAAAATATTGTAACTAGGTAGAATGACTTTTTTTTTATAAACAGTAACTTGCACTACAGATCAAGCTCAGAAGCATGTTGCTGCAATTACTACAAGCACAGTGTTTCATTGTAAAAAGTCAGTGAGTTATTGCTGTAACGCCCTGTACTCACAAGAAGAGCTGCAGTAAGCCTAAAGTGTAGGCCTAGTGTGCAAAAATTCACAGGGGTATCTTTGTTACTTTCATTTGTATTGTTATGATAAAGAACATGTCTAGGATAGTGCAAACATTTTAGTGCTTTTTCACTCCATTATAACACAAAACAGAAAGAAAAACTAGCATTGCCAATATCATGCAAATATAGCTCTTCGAGACAGAAACTCCCAGTTCTTCAGTCTAAAAATATTGCATGCAAGGTATACACGTGCAGTGCCTCCTACAAATCTTAAAGTTACCCTGATTTAACAAGATGTGTCATATCTCTTTGACAATAGGTACTGTTCAGGTTCTACGCAAAACTCTGAGCAGAAACAGAGACACATTTTTACTGAATGAACTGTGCTAATGTGATGCTTTCCTACAGACCAAGTTTAGTCTTGTTTCAGTCCAATTAAGAATCTCATTAATACTTGATTTGTGCAAGATATCCCCCTTTTTTTGACCCTGAACACCACACAGCACATGACTGACTCAAAGGAGGATCTTGAAGAAGGTAACCAGTGTGACTGAACAGGTTGAAATAAAGGCTGTTTGTGTGGGACACAGTGGGGAGATGGGAACCTGGCTTTCACCAGGTTATTCAATTAATCACCAAGGTCCAAGAGTTATCATTGTATCCTTTATGGTCTCTTGTTCTTTAAATAATAATAATAATGGCCTGTATTGTCTTTTATAAGCTATTGCCTGCCCAAGGGACTGCAAGCTGTTCTCAGAGGACCATAAAATTAACTACAGATAGCATGAGCTGTTTCCAGAGCTCCACACTGATTTGGTTGCTCAGAGACTGCACAGTAGAGACAATAATCACTGACATCAGGAGAAGGCCACCTGGGAAAGACCACGGGTGTAAACCAAGTTTAATCAGACCTTTGGATATTTTAGGGGAAAGACTTGTGAGTGTGCAAAGGAAAAATAGAGTCTAGGGAGTGTCATTGATATTCTACCACATTCATACCCACTGTAGGTCATCACTCGTAAGAAAACCACCTCTGCTTCTTCAAACCTCTGCCAGTCAAGTCAGAATAGAAATTATTCTTCTTACTACCATAATCATGAATGAATGACATCAGAGAAAAAAAAATAACTCTGTTCCTGAAACAGAAATGCAACTGCATAATGGTTGAGCCCCGACATCCTGGCAGGCCAGCCAGGATGCAAGGAGCCAGGAGACACAAAGCAATGTACTAGAGAGGCAATTTATTAACTCTGTAGCTTTTGTCAAGGGGCATCAGATAATATAGGTCTGTATAAATCCAAAACCAAGGAAGTTAAACTCTTAGTTATTAAACAAAAGTACTGGTTAACCCCTGAATAAGATTTTTGTAAATTCTCTATCACACTAAAAACATCTTTAAAAATTTTTTTCTCTATGATTCTGCCTATTGATCTACATATCTATATTTTTATTCCAGAATACCACAATGATAAAAACACGTTAATTTTATTCACACTAAGTAACTTGAGATTTTCTTAGTAATTTGAAGGTCTACTTGATTATTTTTTTAAATTGTTGGCAGATGATTCATTGAGATGAAAAATCACACTTCATTGTGCAAAAATAAACTTTCTCAGAAAATACTGCCAAAGCTGCAGCATAAATGCTTTTGAAAGATTAAGTACACTATAGAGATTAGAGTGCCATTTTGAAATAGAAAAAAACGGGGAAAAAAGGTACAAATTATTCTAATATGTGTATGTGCAAAACAATAATCTTCAAGTCATTTTACTCCTGTAATTGTTTAAAGATCATAAAATAAGATTGGCATCTTAAAAAAGATCAAAATGTTGCATTTTAATCTTCATACCATTTAAAAGCAGCATTTTGTTTTCTTCTGTCAGTCTGGATCTGCTTTAAGGCAGCTACAAACTGGATAACTATGTAGACAGTGTCACAGATTATACAATTTTTCATCAGGAAATACTCAACTTTAGCCTTCTGTTCAGATATTCTCTAAGTACTTAAAACATACAGGATTTAGCTTCAGAATTTGACAGAGCACCACATCTTCTAAGACCAAGGGAAAGTAAAACGTTCATCTGAGGGCAGACCTATCAGTCTTTATAATCCTACACTTTAAACACTACTAAGCTTTTTTATCTTTTTATCTTTTAAAACCCAAAATTCAGGCAAGAAAGAAAATAGGAAAAATTACACTATAGAAGAGAAACAAACTGCCATAGAACAATGCTTTAGAAGACCAGAGAGAGCTAAGACATAACCAACTTACAAAGACTCTAATAAGGTAAAAATTTTAAAAGAACAGTGTAGCCAACTTTCATATTGATTCCTGATAGAAGATAGTCCATGATACAGCAAACCTCTTCACATTCCCTTCCCTGGTGTGAATACAAAATATTAAGACAGTATGTAGAAAACTCTTGAGAGTTTAAAAATCAGAGCGTTGCTGAAGAAATTCCCAAGAGTTCTTTCCTGTTGCACTATAACCAAAGAAATTGAGGTTGTTCAGGCAGAGTGAAGGGAAGGTCCACATGGCACAAACCCCGTTTCACCAGAAGAAGGCAGCTCTATGTGTGCGGCTTCAGGTGAAGTGTTTGGGCTGATGTAAGAGCCAGAAATCAGACTGCTATATTTTCAGCTGAAAGCAGAACAGACCAGTTTGGGCAGAAGAGGATTCAAATGCAGCTCCCCTGTTTCTGCTGCAGCAAGATTTTGGGCAGAGCCAGTCTCAACATCCCCTCCCAGCGCCAGCCACACTGTTGGGAAAGTCTCCCAGTTAAGCCCAGAGATCATGAGGTAAAAGGAGCTGCAATTGCTCTCTAAAAATATACTATCCTCTGAAGAGCAAAGACATGGAGAAGGAGCCTCACTGTTTAAGGTCAGCAGTAGCACAAAAAAATAAAGGAGAACAAAATGTCTGAAAATAAATTTAGGACACAAATTGTGTTTCTAAAACCATGAAAAGTGAGGCTCTGCCCTGCCTTCAAGAGGTGCAGTGAGGGTGATACCCCAGCTAAATTTAAACCACAACTTTTGGAACCTGAACAAAATAAGAAGACCAGCCTAGTATCACAGCAAACAGACTTCATGACTCCACAGGCTACTCTGTTCTATCTCCCATGTTGAAAAATGTAAGAAGATATTCTCTTGCCAGTTCAGGCAACTACAGCAGCTAAAACCATGTTTTCATGAGTCAGCACACTGAATACTATACAGTTTTTCATTTCTGTTCACCTGTTCTTTTTCACTGGCAAGTAAATACTGATAATAATAGTTAGTTATGGAGGAAGAAAAGAAATATTGCTTTCCAAAGATTTTGGTTTACAACCCTTTATAAAGGTATCTTAAATTTCTATGCTGTCCTGAATATCAAAACAGATGTAAAAAAAAAAAAAAAAAAGATGTCATTTCAGTCTAGATGCTCATCACTTTCAGGAGCTAGGGCAGTATGACTATGTCTCATACTATATAAGGAATATAATGATATCATCACTTGTAGAGACAAAGCTGCAATTTGTAGGCAAAATTTTTATTCATCTCAAAAGCACAAAAGGACAATTGTCTTTGACACTAACTATGGCTTTCTAAAACAAGCTTTCAACATTATTCATAGCATAATTATACAAGAACCAAGCTGAAACCAATTCCACAAACTCAAATTCTACTCTGCCCACATACTGCACAGAGGTAAAAGGATCCTCTTTCTAAATTGGCTCCTTATTCCTATTTTAATGTCCCAAGGCTGTTTGAGATATATGAACTCCTACAACCTCAGACTGCTGCAAATGAAATGTATGTATATTAACTACCATACTACTCAGACAACAGGTGCTTTGTGGATGAAATCTGGGTGCTAAGTAAAAAGTTTTAGGAGTGCACTTTCTCAGACTTCAAGATAAGACTAGGTGAGCAGGATTAGCTCTTCCCTCAGCAACTATCTGTACAAAATTACTCACACAACACACCTGCAATATTAAAAGAAAGGACAAAAGGATCGTTCTGGAAACTGCTAGCCTAGTTACTTTATTTCAGTGCTTTAGCAGTATCAAAATATTTTGCTTACTGGGAGTTGCATATAATTTAAAGAAAACACTTCATTTAAATATAAGGAGGGATGGAAATAAATAGAGGGGTGGAGAATAAAGTTTCAATCTCTCTTGTTTTTAATGGCTTGTTTTCAGATTAAATCATGAAAAAAATAAGCAGGCTGAGTCTTTCTAAAATGTGAAGTAATGACCTAAGAGATCGTAACTATTTTAGAAAAGTCATCATAATCCATCATGGAAATATCTCAACTGGTTTTTAGACACATGAATTATTGACCCTGTTATGTTGCCAAAAGTATTTTAACATGTCAGAGCAGAAGTCATGCATAAATATGTGCAAAATATTTTTATTATAGTTAAACTGGAAAAAGACAGTGTAAATACATAATAGTTATGTTTCTACAAAGAAAAATGAACTTATTTATTTTTCAATATGACTAATTGCATGATATATACACTTCTTACACGTTCTACCTTGAAGCTGCTACACTGTAAGAATTTAAACATAAGCATTAAAAGCCTCAAATTTCCAAATGTATTTGTAATTCTATGAATTATATTTGCTTACATGACAGTGACAAAAGAAATATATCCCCTGCAACTTACTTTAATTTCCACATCTGAATACATGGCATATCTTTATAGTCAGATCCTTAAATGTTCTTTATATAAAATACAGTAAGCAATCCCATCACAATAAGGTAAACAACAGAGAACACCGCAGAACATCCAGCACTTGAACTTTAGCATAATATTACACCATATTTCTTTCTGGAGGAAAAAAAAAACCAAAACCAAACAACAACATAAAAAAACAAACCCCAAACCAACCCATCCTGTCATCTGGAAAAATCTTTCCATATTGTGTTTTACAAAACCAATATCCTGTCTGTACATCAGGGGCAGCCTCTGTTAAGCATTTAAGTGCTCACAGTGAAAAGTAACAGTTTCTCCTCCGATTCTGAACTCTCACTAACCATCACGGAAAGTAACAGTTTTCCATTCCCTGTCAGCCAGTGGCACTATTAATC
The DNA here is from genome assembly GCA_013390045.1 of Picathartes gymnocephalus. Classification (NCBI taxonomy): domain Eukaryota; kingdom Metazoa; phylum Chordata; class Aves; order Passeriformes; family Picathartidae; genus Picathartes; species Picathartes gymnocephalus. The sequence goes on along the minus strand of WEKY01025236.1, from coordinate 64,001 downwards.
ATCAAAACAAAACGAAACACCTTCAAGCAAATATCAGCTTCTGATTAATCTCCATCCCAATGAATTAGAGTCATAAGAGGCAACCTGCTGCCTTGTTTACGCCTTTTTAATATGAGGAGCAGAAGTTGGATATAAGGGTTTTCTGCCCTTAGGGCTACAAAATATGCCTCATATGGCAGCGAGCCAGCTCTCCCAGGGAGCCTCCTTTGCTGTTTCACAGCTATTTTCTAAAGGATAAATTTAAACAGACACACACAAACACACCAACCACCACAATACAGGGCCGGAGCTATTGCTTTTGTCTAAAGTCCTGTGAGCATCTGCACTCGTAATGAGGATCTCAAGGTTCCATCCAGTTTCGGTTTGGGCTTCACTTTTGGTTGGTTTGTTTGTTCGGGTTTTTTAAAAGCAAGGAGGAGAGGAGGGGTGTCTGGATTTTTTTTTTTTTTTTTTTTTCCCAGCTGCCTTCCCCTCTATACAGCACAGCACATTAAACACCTCTCTTCAGCTTTAACCGACCTAGGCTCAATTAGTGCAACATTTTGCACTAATCCAAGCAATCACAAGGCAGAGATATTTAGTCCAGTCCTCGTGTGTATTGCACAGACACCTTTAGAAAGGGGTGGAAGGAGATTTCTTTAAAAAAAAAAAAAAAATCTCACAATGTAATTTACACAGTGTGGAAACGCCTACAAGGAGATGAAGTACCTGCACTGGGGAGATGTTCAGTTGTTCACTTCATCTTCCGTTGACAAGGAAACCAAACCGCACTTCATTCTCCAGGAAAACCTTCCACTGCCATCATTTGAAAATGTATTTATTTGTATATATGTATATATCTATCATCATCATCATGATAACAATAACCATCATAAAACACTGCTGGCAAAAGAATAAAAAGTGAAGGTGCAAAATGTGCAAAAGTAAGGATGATCTCTTTGGCTTTCTGTTTTGCTTTGTTATCTTTAGGGAGGAAAAAAAAGTATTTAAAAATGATAACTGCAACATGCTGCAAGAAAAGTTTCACATTATAAACAGGCATCAAAAACTGAAGAAGAGGAAAAACAAAAAACCCTGCTGGTTGCACTGTTAAAAAAAAAAAAGAAAAAAAAAAGAAACAGTAACAAAAATAATAAAATTAACATCTTGCTCTGTGGCTTCCACCAGTATTGCAAGATTACAAACTCTGTGTAAACACTGCTGTAAAATGCATTTGCAATTCCCATCTCTTTATGGAAAAAAAAAGCCCTTAAAAAAACACCCAAAAATAAAAATAAAACAACACCAGAAAAAAAATCCTCTGCAAAAAGAGTTAGAAACATGCCTTTTTTGTTATCTTTAAAAAATAATCATCATATTTCACACCGCTTTTCCGTGCCACAACAAAACCAGTTGCATATATAGATATATAGCTACTAAATGTATATCAGTTGTTGCTGGACTGGCAAGTCTGTGTTATTAATATTGTAATTTTTCATTCCCAGTGACTCCCAGCCCCAGCAGCACCTTTTGCTCACAGTTTAGTAACCATCGCATGCTAGGAAAAAAACTTGTCATCAGCAAAAGATCAAATCCATTTAAACAATAATCAAAGAGGAAGAAAAAAAAAGAAGAAAAAAAAAGAAAACAAAAAAAAACCAAAAGAAAAAAAAAAAAAAAAAACAGGACAAAAAAAAAGGAGGACAAGAATGTCAGCGGAAAGGTACTCACCGAGCGGGAGTAAAAGGGAGGAATAAAAATGAGAGTTACTATAAAATACAGTATGGCGGTGGAAGAAGGAATGAGGCGCTTTTTTTTTCTCTCCTCTCTAGTCTCTGCCTCCGGCAACCGCCACGTGATCCGGAGCCGGGCGGACTCGCAGCCGGGAGGGCGCAGCGGCGGCGCCGGGCGCGGACCCAGCCCGAGCCCAGCCCGCTCCGCTCCGCGCCC
>WEKY01025236.1:47001-60468 GCA_013390045.1 Picathartes gymnocephalus | reverse complement strand
TTTTTTTTTTTTTAAGAGCCCTTCTCTTTTCATTCAGGTCAGGAAGCAGGAGATACAGTCAGGTTATTACTCTACAGAAATTACTCTGACCAGTCAGAAGATGCCCTGCTGTATATAAGACTGGTGAGGGCACCAGCCTGCCTTCTTCACATCCTCACACAAAGATTTTTTCCTTGCCCTGACCATTTCTTTCTCTCTTTCCTGTCCTGTATCTCTTCCCCAGTGTTTCCAGAAAATGAAAAGAAATGCTCCCTTTCTTCTTTGCTCTCAACTTCTTTTATGAAGTATAAAAAGAACACTGGCCAAAGTTTAAAAATATATATAACCAGTTATGGTTTCTTGCCTGCTTTTTATTTTGGCACTGGGCTTGTTTTGGCATTTTATAATTTTCTCCACCTCCTATGTTTGGCTCTCAGGAGTAGAGCTGTACATCTGAGAAGGTCTAAAACAAAAAAGCAAACTAAAGAATGTCCTTAAAGATAAAAAAACCACTAGAAATCGGAACCTTTAGTGTGAAAACTAACCAACTTAACTGTACAATGTTGTACGTACATATGACAATAAACTCAATCATATTGTCATGATAGTGTGACAAACTATCATGTCTTGAGATTTCAGGTGTGGGAGGTGTATTTCCTTGGATGGTGCACTTCAATTTTGCGTAGCTCTAGGTGCTGCATGCGTAAATACAGTTGAATGACTAAGGTTTTTTTTCAATGATATTTAACATCAAAACATATTTATTTGCAGAATCAAGGCCTAAATAGCAATCCTATTTTGTTGTTGCTTTTCAGTTTCCATTACTGTTTACATATTTTTGAGCCTATGTCTTCCTGGAATAACAAGAGTTAGAGGATGGTGTTTTAATAATCCAAAGTTGTACAATAGATCTGACTTGTAAATTATTTGTTGACACATGTATAACAACCAGAAGGTGTACTTTTTGCACAATATAATTTATTATTTGTTCAGTAGATTCCAAGAACTAGGGATAAGGTAAACTTGAAAATATGTATGTTCTTCTTTTTAATGTGTATGTATTGACTGGTTATTCTCTAAGTGAATTAAAAAGTCATTACAATACACTTGGCCAATTTGGATGTAAATACTGAAAGGTGCAGGGCTTAGGGGCAGCTTCCAGACCAGGTCTAGAACAGTGCTGAGGGGATCAGAAAATGTAAAAAAATTCCTTCCTCCTGTAGCTATTTGTAAATATTAGCCCCCTATAGGCATTGTAAATATTGCGAAAATTAATTGGTTCATATGAACTTAACCTTAGCTTTATCTAAGGAATCACCAAAGTATGCTTCTCTCGCTTTTCTCCTTACAATGCATTAAGATGAAGTAATCACTAGATGGTAAGAGATGCAAGAGGTTTGGCAGGAGTACATGTTTGGAATAGGGTACAAGCAAGAAAGAGCTTGGAATAGTGCTGTTTTTACAGAATCCCAGGAAGCGTTTATTCATGGGTGTGTGCTTTCTATTGTCTGGCCACTCCTGCTGGAAGTTTCCTCCAAGAGCAGTTGAACACTCAATGTTAGACTAAAATGAGGGAAGGTTCATCACATTGCACTTGTAGCTTGGTTATGAACGGTGTTCAACAAAGTATACAGTAAAAGAATGCACTTCCAAAAGAAGGACAAGTAGGATCACTTAGATAATTTTGACAGCAATCCAATGGATGCAAATAAAGTGTCTGCTGGCATTTTTTACACTGTTTCTTCTGCAGAACAGCACCTGAGCTCTACCGCAACATGATTAAGAGTTATCCTCAAAAGTAACAAAGAATTCTGGGCAGAAAGTGTATAAACCAACACTTCTACGCTTCTACTTAGCTACCAGCATAGAGTTGCTTCTGAAGGTTCCCAAAATATTTTACTGCACAGCCAGTGCTCTGTGACTTCAGCTGGGCTTGCTAGTCTTTAGTCATGCCATGCAATCCAAATATTTCATATCCCTTTCCTGCACCTTTGCAGTACCACTTCCTTCCCCCCTTCCACCTCCCCAAAGGAGCAGAAATAAATATATTCTAGATTACCAAATTGCCTATAATATTTTTTTCTTGATTGAATTAAACTTCTGTGCTCTCAGCACAGTGCTGCTTCTGTATATTCATGTTGCTTAGACAATTTTCTTCCTGTTCTACTGGAGCTGGTATTGGAGAAACACGGTTGTTTAGCTGGTTTTTTTAATATCACTTTCAGTGCACTGACACTTTTCTAAAGTAAAGAAGCTTCTCTTTGCAGGTAGTAAGCAAATAGTTGGAGTCCAGCACTAAGGTACTGGCTTTGGACAGATCCATCACTGTGACTCAGCAGCCTGAAAGCCTGAGCTCAAGTTGCAAACAGGTGCAAAGAGTTATTGGTATCTCCTATTGCACTGGCAGAAGTCAGCCAAAACAATACCAGATGCAAAAATAGCAACAGTAATTATAAAAATAATGATAAAATAATTAGAGGTCCTTTTTTGAAGATACAGCTGCCTGAGCCTGATTTAATGGCTAATTTGTATGTAATCCCTTTGAGTCCATTCAGTATAATTATAGCTTTATAAGGTTGTGGTGGGTGTTTTTGTTTGTTTGTTTGCTTGTATATGTTGCTTATGTCTACTATGAAAACAGTAAAGGAAAAACAAGTTGACCAGCAATAACTGCTAAATTAAAGAATTTCTTGAAGTTAGCCAACTATTACATTGTTAAAGAAAGAAAACTGCATTTCTCAAACTTTCAAATTACTATAGATTTAACTATCATAATTTAAATCCATTTTTGTGTTGGCTTTATTTTTATTAAATTGCTATACCTTAGACAATGTCAAGTTGAATTACTTCACATTTTTAAAGTACACTGCAGTTCATGTGATAAATATGAGATGTTACTTTAGAAAGAAGTTTCATTCCTCTGTTTTTCTCTGCATGCTATCGTTTTTCTTACTATTTTTTCTACAGATGTATAGTTAATTTTAACAAAATTCTGTACTTGTTCTAACTCTCTTACAGTGCTTTTAAGACACTGTATTTATCTATAGAGTGAATGTAACTCAATTCTTCTTTTACCACCTTTTCATCTGAAATTTCCAAGTGTCTGAGAAGAATGCAGGTTAAAAAGTTCAGTAATAAATGACAGAAGGAATAATAGCAAGACAGCTCTGTTTAAAGGAGAGCAGATAAAGTACCTGAATGATACACCCACTATGTAGGGAAACGGAATGAAAAATAGGAAACACTTTCAAGGAGCCCTTTTTACCTGCTTTTGTTAGATGAGAGAGCTTTTCAAGAGGGAGGAGTTTTTTACTACTGAATGCTTTGTTCTGTGTAAAGTTCAATCTTTCAGCCCATGTATACTGTGCTTTTTGAAACCATCCTGATCTGAGGACACAACAAACAACAAGCTTTGTGTCCTTAAGCTACTATTTTCACATGCTATTTTATGCACATAAATGAAAATAGACTTCTGCATTAAAAATCACTGAGAATCTCATGTACCCCAAACGTCTTTCCTAATTTCAAAATTGTTGCCTTTTGCTCTTTTAATGTGATCTTTTTCTGAAAGGGTTAATTAAAGGGTAGAACTTATAATAAGCATGTCTTTATTTGTGAGTTTTGCAATAAGTAAGTCTGGGAACAGCGCGTTATAAGGCTGCTCATGACCAAATTCACTGGTTTGCACCATCTGTTCTTGTTCATTCATTGTCTATATGACAATTTTTCAATCTTTCCATTGAGAGAGAATTCAAAACATACTTTTGGGGTGGTTGTGGTTTTATTTTTTGTGTGTTTATTTTTTTTAGCATGTGGATAATGGTTGTTTGTTTGTTTGTTTGTTTGTTTTAATTGTGTTGTATCAGCCAGAATTAAATACTGGCTGATGGCTGGCACTTATGGTTGAACATGATGGCACTGAAAGCTGGGAGCACATTTATAGGGTTAATCAGATACAACACTGGGAAATGTGCCCTTGCCTGAACAAGCTCAAGAATAAAAGAATATTTGGTATAGAAGATTGAAAAATGAGAGAAAAAAAGAACATCACAAATTTCTGGCAATTTGAGAAATGGAAGTGGAGACATTTTTTAAATTAATCTAAACTGAGAAACCTGTCTTTGGTAGAAGCAATGGGAGAGAGGAGTTTTGTCTTCTGTGAATCAGATCCCATGTGCTCAAACTGGGCACATAAAGTGAACAAACATGTATATAATGTTTTAAAGTTTAGTTTAAGTGATTCAGCAACCATAATGTACTCTTGTGTGTCAGAACTCAGTTTACCACGCAAGCATTTATCTCCCTAGGCTTGACAACAATGTTTGGCTTTGCCTTCAGCTGCTTCAGTTTTAAGAGATGTGAATGAGACATGAGCTACACACAATGTCCTTCTTCACTGCAGGGCATTGTTTTGCATTCTGAATACCATTTGTGTGTGTTGCATAAGGCAAGGATAGATGAAGAAATTAATATACAACTATACAGTTGGGCTTTATCATAATGGTTGTTCACTAAGAGGTGAAATAACGTTGCATACACAATTTTAATCCAGGATTTTCCTGTAGAAAAGAAATTGTGGTTGGCATTCAACTGTTCATAAACAATTTTTTGCATGCAGGAAATGCACATATATCCATATGTGCATATAGGTACACCTGCATCACATATCCTGTTTCTTTTTTTGATCCTGCATTCTAGTTATGGACTAAAGTTAATTTTAGCTAGTTAATGAGTTCTGACATGATTGCAGTCCATTGCAGTATGACTGGAGGCTAGAGGATTTTTTTGTATGTTATTTTATTCATGTGTTGTTCTGGAGAGGATTGGAAACATTATGTGTTAAGCATTCAGTGTCAGGCTCTAGGCAAAATACAGGTAAAAATCTCCTTCAAAATAAAATTATATACATTTTAACTTTTTCTTTTTTCAATGGAAAGACAATTTGTAATAGAGCATATCCAACTCTAACTTCTACCATCCCATCTGCCATTCATAAATGCAGAGAATTTCTAGGCAAGAGAAGACTTACTCCGTAATTACATCAGGTAACTTGAGACCAGTCATTTTGAAAAAAATATATTGGCATTCTGAATAGCATTTATTACTTTGTCTTCTCTTATTTTTATCCTTACACAAGCTCTTTTTCACAATCACAGTTTATTTTCTCTATCTCCTACCCGTCAAGCTTTATATTCTAGGACAGCATCCCACTGCTCTCCTTTGAGGTAAATCACCTTGTGAGACCATCTAGACCGATTTCCTTTTTCCACCCTTCTCAGTGCAGCTCTGCTAAGATTGTTGGGGTTTTGTGTTTGGCTCTCTCAAATAGCTAAATCTCTGCACTGGTGCAGCTCTCTGAGCACCTTGCATCTTGTAAATGACTCAGGCACCACACTCCCTTCCCTCTAGCAAACAGGGAGAAAGCCTGGAAAACTATTCTTGGGAATGATCCTCCTTCTGGTTTACATCACAAATTACTTCCATTACAGGATAATGCCCAAAGGCACAATCTAGCCTGAAATACAGTCATCATGAAACATAAAAATGCAATTGCTCTTAACAGAAATTATATAACTAGAACCATTTACAATTCTAAAGCTAAATGTCTTTGAAGTGTATGTTTCCTAATTTAAATTTTTTGAAATCTTTTTTTTGGCAGTTGCCAATAACTCTCATTTATTTTGTTGGATGCAGATCGAGTATTTTACCAGCAAATGGAGACAAGGTGTACAAAGTCATCCAAATAAATCCTATTATTTTCTTTGAGATTGAAGCAGCAATTTGAACATGAATAAATCTTGGGAAAAATCAAGATTCTTCAAATATGCTAGCCCCTTTAGATAGGTAATTGCTGCAAAGACCACTGATACTCGGTACAATCTATATTCTGCTTGCCAACTATTGCCCAAACACCATCTCCCTCAAAAGAATGAAGTTGGCAAATTCTCAATGTGTGTTCCAGTTAAAATTTAAAAAAATAGAAAAAAAAATCACAAATTGTCCATGATAGCATCGTTTATGTAAGAACCTGATATAGTCTGGTCTTCAGAAACTCCAAGAGATCACAAAATTTTCTTACAAGTTCCCAATCCTTCTGGCAGTCAAGTTCATGCTGTTCAAGAGCATTAACATCTTAGGTATCAAGAAAGCTTCTGCTTTTCTTCTCTTAAAGAGGGATAAGTTTGTGCTCACTCTGTAATGCGTAAATTTGCTGTTGAAGCAGCAGTCAAAGAAAGAAGCACTTCATTGCTAATTTTCAGTACACTTACTTTGACATATGCAGTGTTTCCATGCCAGACAACAAAATTTCTTATGCAAGCTATAGCATAACTGTTAAAAAAAACATCCTAGGGTAGCTCACACTTGCCTTAAAACTTCACTTTCCCCCACCAACCCAGTAGCTTTAGTACGTTTCTTTTTTTTTTTTTTCCGCTGGTTAAACCATTTCCCCCGTTTCACACATCAAATGAAAACATTTTGAACTGCATAGGCTTAAAGCAAACTCCAGAAATACGTTAAGTAAAATGCCTGATCACACCGAAGAAGTAATAACAAAATAAGAGAATCAAGTATTCAAGTGAATGCTGCCTGCTAGTAAATTTTGAAGGCCATATTCTCCTAATTTAATTGGAAATGCTTTGCAACTTAATTGGAAAAATTTAGATAATTTTCATTTCTTTTAGAACACAAAACAGAACATGATCACAAAGGGTGTAACATGACAGGTTATTTCTAGAGCAGATACCATTTTTCACGAGTATTTTGTTTAAGAAAAAAATCCTCCTTCTGTGACTTGCAACTCTCAACGTGGAACATTTTCTCTCAGTAGCATCCTTGCTCAAGTACAGAGGGATGGCTATCAGAAAACTTTGGGTTTTGTTACTGAGAGAACTTTTTCTTCATTTCTGAAAGGTACACATGAGAAATACAACTACAAGCACCAAGGCAACTTTGGAGAAAGTAATTATTGATAGTCATATTTTTAGAGGTTTTTAAGAGGAACAATTACCAATCTTTCAAGATAGAATTATAGGTATTTACAGGAATGCTAGCTCTTAGCCAACACCTAGAAAGTAACCTGCAGTGCAATTGGTAGGAACAATAATATAGCACTCCCAGGATGAGCTTTTAATCAAGAAAATGGTAATTAGGTGATATTATCCATATCAAGGGAAGGTAAAAGTAAATAAGTTGCCCAGTAATACTTTCTTCTAAACTTTCTCGAACTAGCCTAATATTTTGTCCCTTCTGTATTCCACAACATGACTGCAAGTTGGAATAAAATGCATTTCTATTCATATATTCCTCTCATCTACAGCCTATCTTAACCGTTCAAAAAGGAAGTATATATTCTTGGTTATAGTGATGCTGATAGAGAGTTGCATTACATCTCAGAAAGAATAATAACCAGGAGAAAGTGGGTTCTGGTGACCATTTTTATGATTGAGAATGAGAGGGAGGAGAGAAGGAGGAAATAATGAAAAAATGAACCAGTCTGCCAAAGTTAATAATATTGATAATATAGGAAATCTGCTGGAAATACTAATTGTTGATGGTTTCTAGAACCATAATTAGAATGTAACCATTCATACGTATAATTTCTGGTAATAAATAAGTAGATCTCAGCCCAGTAAATGTGATGTTTATTTATCACAACAAAATAATATTTTTACCCTCTGTCTAAATGTAATCATCTGCATGTAAGAAGCATATTCTGTGATTGATATCTGATATTAAAATATTTCAATAATAAAAAAACTTAATATGAAAAGCTTTTTAACTTTGATATAAGCAGCACATACATTTTTACATGTCCATTTTCTTTTTACAATGTATATGCACGTAATACACATAGAGAAGCATAACTTACCATTCAAATAATTTAAGTCTGTAGGAAACCACAGTTCTTAAAAATAGCAAGAGTCTCTATGTTGCAAGCATTCATTTAAGTGATCTTTTTACAAGTAGAGTACTGATCTGAAGTGAATGCTTTTGTGAGTACACATTACTTTTATTATTAAAAATTTGCAGGAAAGGTTTCCAACTCAGTGGAGATCCCTTTTGGCTCCCTACTGCTGCAAGCTCTGTGAGCAATTCTTACAATGTGGATTGTCATTAGCCTTTTAAAGCTGAAAACACTCCTGTAGCTTCATCAATATGTAAGAAAAGATCCCTGCTTTAAAAAGAGTTTGAAGTTTCAGGAGGAAACAGTAATGGAGTAGATGGATAAAGAAATGAGCAAAGGCTTTAACATTATACATTTAGCTTATCTGTCCCCTTTTAATTCAGTTTTGTTTCTTTGATTGTAAGACTGGGAGTTAAACAATTAGGCTACCAGGCATTCCACTCTGACTGCAGACTAGACAGGGTAACCCACCCTACTCTCATGGATATTTATCTCTGAATCCCCGTCTTTCTCCTGCTAGAGGTTCCTCATCTTCAGTGATATAACTGGATATGCAGCTGATCTGATTTTGTCAAGATGATCCAAATATATATATTTTTTTTAATCCACAAGTGTTTATGCAGGTAACGATCACTAAATGTGATTTATCCCTGGCATTATGCTGGGAAATCTGAAGTCATGATATCAACTGGAAAGGTTTAGTGGTGAGAATCATCTTGTAAATGGCAGACTTCTCATAGTGAAGCCAAATCAGAATATAAGTTCACATTGTTTAAAAAAAAAGAGAAAAAAAAGATCCCAAACCATAAGGGTAGCTATAGACTCTAGAAACTAAATGAAATTTGGAGAAGGTTGAGGAAGAGTTTTGAATTTGGATAATAAGCCAGCAAATAACCTGCAGAGTTGTTTAGAAGATAAGTAAGGTGTCTTTTCTTCACATCTCCTGGAATATTTTTGAGAGAGAGAGAGATGAAATAAGCCAGGTAATAGAGGTTAGGGAGAAGCTGCAGGAGATATAGGTGGAATCTGTAGGAATTGGAGGAAAAATGATAGAAAATTAAAGCCAACAGGAAGTCATGAATGTAGGTATGGAAGAAGCACTAGAGGAAGTAAAAAGAGCAAAAAAAAAAAAATAGTGTTGGATTTGATATTGCCTGAAGTAGGAGAAGAGAAATATTTTAGGTCAGGCCATAGATATTTCTAGTAGAGTATGGAAAGGAATTTTTAAATTCAAAATTGCAGAAATGTAAAAAGAGTTCGTAATCACAGAAACTAGTTGAAAGTTTTAAGATAAGCAGGGATGTGCAGGATATTGACCTGATAATAAAAATGAAGTGTGCCTTACAGCAGTAATATTCCTCTCAATAATTTCCCAGAGATTGCCTGTTGGCATTTTTGGAAAGTTAAAGTAGAAAGTTATGGGTTGTGAGGTATTTATCTGTGTCTGCTGAGATTTTATATGGTCTCAGAGTGTGCATAGTGCTTAATAGACTTGGTCAGGAGACAGGACAGTTGTCTACAGGATAGGAGTAAGGAACACAAGTTACCTCAGTAATGTCTGTGTTGTGTAGCTATGTCATTGAACTGGCAAATGGAAGAGTAAAAGGAATTTCATTTTATTTGATTTATGAATTGGTAACTCCTTACCATGGCAGCTGAATCCCTTAAAATATTTAGATTTGCTTTTGTAATCTGTTCAAAGACTAATGATCTCTATTGTCTCCCCTTTTCCAAAGACAAGGAACAATCATAAAGGGTGTCTCAGGAGTATCTCTAATTCCCAGAGTCTGCGCCTGCATAAATGAGAGTAAAAAGCTTTCTTCAGTCTCATAGAGTCCCCTCTGAATCGGTTGGCTGAATACAAAATAAGTGTGCATGGAGAAAGGAGCACTCTTCAACTGTCTTTACAGCAAGGATTGGGTTCTGGCTCATGCATCTGTTGACTTCACAAGTAATTTTAGCTATTTCTGTATAGATGAATACATCTTTACAGAGAAACAGAATTTTACAGTGCATGTGTTTGCAGTGCATGTCCCGCATGTGTGAACAAATTCAGTAACTTCTTTTTGTTATTGTGTAACTTTTTAAGATTGTCTACCCTAATTAGTCCTGTGCAAATCTTCATTGCAAAAGGAGGCGTGCAACACATTTCTGTAACCTCTCAATGCATCGTAACAAATGGTAGAGGGACTGGAAGATTTTTAGGTCATAAGAACAGGATGAAGAACACAGCATGGAGCTGATGTTCAGGTGCTTCTCTCTGTTTCGACATACCAAATGAGACATAATCTCTCCTGTAAGAGACATACACTTTGGTTGCAACAAACGTATGCAAGACATCTTCAGTGTCTTCTACTTAGACTAGCACAGATTTGTCACAATGGAAATACTTTCCTATTTGGGTTTTTCCTAAGTGGAGTGGAATCACATGTGGTAATATACACTAATGGAAAACAATGGATATTTACCCCAGGAAAATGTTTACTTCCTCGGGGATAATCAAGGGACCTTGGGACTAGGAGCTTTTGTGTTTGTAAATAGAACTCTTCAATATCTACATATGAGATCTACAGATAATATGGTGATTTTTCTCATGGACAGGAACACAATGTTTTCTAATTTTGAAATATTGAAAGTACTTCTGCTATACACTTTTTATCTGTAAGTGGATCCTCTGAAACAGGCAATAATACGTAATACAAAATACCCTAATGTTCCTTGCTTTGTCATGAACACTGTCTAGGGACTTTCAAGGATTATACAAAATATAGCCTCTAGTTAAGATTGTGCATAGATAAATAAACTATGCACAGAACTTGAAGATGCTAAATACATACAGAAACTATCAATATTATGCCTTAAAGCATTTTCTGCACTGACAGTGCACTAGTTTCTCTTTACGGGAAATTGTGTTAGAGTAAACTGGAGACAAAGGGAGTTTGAGAGAAGCCAGGACAAATCCCATGTCTTCCCTCCAGAAAGAAGATGTGACAAAAAAGCAGCACTCTACTGTGTATTCCCCTTCCTTGAAAAGCAGAGGAAATAAAAGGGTATGAACTCTTGACTGCCTGAGAAACCCCACCACCATACTTTGTTTTGGCAAGAAAAGGTAAAACTGCATGTGTGGTGTAGTCAGTGTCTTTAAAGACAGATGTCCTTGGAATGCTGATCTTATTAATGGGAAAGCACACCCTGGTAAACCTTGTATGTCTGCAAAGGTGCATAATGGGAATAGACTTTTCAGCCAGACCTCTAATTCTTACTGAAACCTTGCTAGGGCTTTTTTTTTTTTGTTTTTTTTTTTTTTTTTTTTTGTTGGTTGATTGGTTGGTTGTTTTTTTAGACCTGTGTAGTTCATCAATTGTGTATAGAAATACAGGAAAGTTTTTCTTTATTTTTGATCAGTGGTAGGGGTGCTGTCTGCCTTTGGAAGCCCTCACTGCAGGTACTAATGCTACAGGCTTGCTTTTATGGGAACTCATTCAGCTGAGCCAACATAATGACAGTTTCTACAGAAGGGAAGAGAGGAAGGTGTCACATCTGAGTCCTCACTCAATCAAAGGTGCTGTCAAATCTTGGAATTTAATCTTTGAGATTATTGCTGGAACTCGGAGCTCTAGGGTCAGGATTTATGCTTCATAAAAGTCAAGTTATGTAATGATTTGAAAGCTCAGTGGCCAAAACCAAAAATTTCAGTCTTCATCTGAGCACAGCTTTTAATAATGTTAGTCATTTTTATAAATGCAGAACAACATATATAGGGTACAGTCACTGACTGAACGGGTATATTTCCCTGATGATAAGATCTGCTAAGTCAGTAAATGCATTAGACTGGTATAGAAAGCTTTTGAATGATGTTATGCATGAAGCAACTTCCTAGGCTCTATGTGCAGAATATGCTTGTGACAAGAAGGCATGATCAAAGACAGCTTAGATATGTATAGATCAATGCTTAAATTCCCAGCTATAGTGAACAGTCTCTGAGAAACTGAGCACTGTAGAGGAAAACAAATGAGTTCAGGATTATTTATGTACATTTGAGTTTCTAAAAGTTTTAATGAAAGATGGGGTTTTTTTGGATTCCTTTATTCTTTAAATTTTATTAGGAGTTTTAATACACATTTGTTCTCCTTTTTGGAAAAGAAGAAACAGCTTGTGCTCTTTGATTGTCAAACTTTTTAAGATGGAATTTCAAAGTTGGATAGTTTTCTCTAAATGTGTTTGTCAGGTCTTTACATATGCTTTTTTCAGGCAGCTTGTAGTGTGAAAATAAAGCTGAATGTTTGAAAGTATCATTAAACCTCTGCTTCTTGTGGGATGGTTTCAGATAGCTGGAAATTTGTTGCTGGAATTTTGTTGTGATGTCCTAAATCAGTGATGAATGACATATGTACTCAAACATCTGAAATTGAATGTTTTGAAAAATATAATTCCATTAAAAACACTAGACCATGTGAATAAATAATTTGAATTGTTTTTTAGTATATTTACTTTTGTGAAACTTTACAACTATTGATCAGGTCTTATATCCAAGAAATAAAGGTTTGTTTTGTTTATTTTTATTCTGTACAGTCACTTGCTTCCCTATACCAGCTTTTTAATTCCCCTTATTTTAGCAGCCTGTATGAGATAGTGACTGATTTATAAAACACCATGTGTATAAACTTTGTCTTTGGTTTTATCATAGAATCATAGAATGGTTTGGGTTGGAAGGGATCTTAAAAATCATCTACTTCCATACCTCCTGCTGTGGACACAGGTACCTTCTGCTAGACCAGGTTGCTCAAAGCCTCATCAAAGCTGGCCTTGGACAGTTTCAGAGAGGGGACACCCACAATTTCTCTGGACAATCTGTTCCAGGGCCTCATCACCTTCACATTGAAGAATTTGTTTCCCTAATACCTAATATAAACCTACTCTCTTTCAGTTTGAACACATTCCCCCTTGTCCTGTCACTACATACCCTTTTAAAAAGTTGCTTTCCAGCTCTGTTATAGGCTCCCTTCACATACTGAGAGGCTGCAATAAAGTCTCTCTGGAGCCTTCTCTTCTCCAGAATCTTCAATCCCAACTCTCTCAGTCTTTCCTCATACGATAGGTGCTTCATCCCTCTAATCATCTCCATGGCTCACCTCTGGACCTGCTCCAGCAGATCTATGCCTTTCCTGTGCTGGAGACTCCAGAGCTGTGGTCTCATGACAATAAAATCTTTCTACAAAGCATGATCTTCAATATTTCTCTATACTGCATTTTGAGAAATAACATAGAAACATCTTTCCATGATAATTGAAATTGTATCTGGGCTTGTGTAAATCACAGCAGTATCTGGGTGGTTTCATTAAAAAGCTTGTTTTCTAGTGTTATACTGAACTCTTAAATCTATGAAAATTATTTACGGTCTTCTACAACTGAGTTCACTTTCACAAATTATTGGTTTCCAACACATAACTAATTCTTCTATCTTGTCATTGATAGCATGATTTTTGTATTAGAGAGAGGAAATTATTAGGAGAGAAGGAGATGAACCATATAGGTTTCCATTGTGTGGAAAACATTTCCTTTGTTTTCCATTCTTTTTTTTT
>WEKY01025236.1:25853-46986 GCA_013390045.1 Picathartes gymnocephalus | reverse complement strand
TTTTTTTTTTTTTTTAGATGTAGGACTGATGTGTCTGATTAAAGCTGCACCAATATATTTTAAATTTTTATATATTAAGCTTCCTACACTCATGGTTATGTGCTTGAATAGGATTTTAGGATTTAGTTCATGCAGTGTTATTTTTTTAATAACTCAATTCAATCTTCTACTAAAGGTCTGAATCACAATAGAGTAAATCTAACTTGAGTGAGGAAGATTTATTGCATCACCTCATTATCTTCTTATCATGGTACCTCTTGTTTGTTAATGTAAGTTAATGGTAACATTAATGGTATGTTAATGTCTATAAAATCACACAGATGGTGATCAAAAACAGTTAAGGTTTTTGTCTTTAGCTGTTGGAGGCAGATTTATGTTCTTTGTAACTGCTATGATAGATTGTCTAGTTCATCAATACTCAAACACTAGAGAAGTGAAAGAGTATAGATTAAAACAGAACAAGTTGCTGGAACATTAAAAAAAGAAGTTGGAGAGAATTCTTTAGAAGTGGGGTCTTTTTGAGCTGGAAGTTAAAACACAAGTGCTCACATTGCTGAAGGCAAGACAGGATTTAATACAGCCCTCTTAAGTATTTTCCTAGAACAAAGTTTCTTTAAATAGCTGTCATTAAAAATCACTGTTTATCACATTTTATTTCTGTATGAAACTGTTCTTAACATAAAGCCATTTAGAAAAACAATATTTTTCAAATGCTGTGGCTTAGAAGAGACTGCAAAGAACGTTTGAGAGGAATGCACTCTGAATTTTCGAAAGAAAACTATAGATGAGATGATGATGATGATGATAATTATAGCAGATTCTTTAAAAAAGAGAAACAAATTAACATGGTGCTCTTAACAATGTGAATTTGACAGTGTTTCCACAAAGTCAATGACACATCTAGAAAGGAAAGACCTATCATAAAAAATGTAATTAACATGGAAATTCTTTTGGACAGGAATAACTTATGGAACTATACTTGATCAACTTTTTCTCTTTTACACCCACTCATTCTTTTGGGAAAAGGTCCATACTTGTTACTTTCCAGCTAGCCAAACCCTGCCAAATCCCTGTAGAGGAGTGGCAGTGTTCATGCTTTTCTGAAAGAGACTTGATTGCTTTATTCCTGACAGATCTTGACATATTCCCGCTTTGACTTCTAAAGGTAAATAGATTCTGACAGTTAAAAGTGGGAGACAAAATAAGACTAAAAAGGTAGTTGTTAAGCAAATACAGCAGAAATAAAGTTCATTCACATGATTGGTACCACATAGAGATTTAATCCCTCACTTTTGTATTTTACTCCATGTTGAATCCTGACCATAACAGAGCACACAGCAGTAATGCAACCAGGCAAAAAGATTTGTGATGAACACTCATTTTGAAGGGAGAAGGTGAAACTGTTTTGAGTCATTGAGAAGAATGATCAAATAGAATTTTTCTAAGGAACTCCTATCATTTTTGTTCTACTTTCAGAGTCAGAGTCTCATTTCATTTCATCATGAATGCTTTGCATTTATAAAGTTCCTGCCACTGTGGTATGTGAAGCCATGAAATAGCAAGTGGATTAAAACTGTGAAAGACTCAGGCAAATCAAAGAGTTTAAAAGTTACATGATTCAAACACCCAAACTCAAGAGACTGTCTCTCAGGGAATTACATTATTCAGCTACTGAATTATTATGTAATTTCTCTTTTTTTCTGAATTTCACCCGTGTGTCCTGGGAGTGTATAAAGCCATAGAGGATTAGGTAAGGACATCAGGTGACTCTACATTTGCTATAGATACTGTCCTTGTCTGCTAGGTTTTGGGAGGTCTGCTAGGTTTTGGGAGGTCTCTGTCTTCTGCCTCCCCCACCTCCATTTTCTTCAGCACTGTGGCACAAGTCCTCTTGCAATCCTCTCCTTTGAAAACTCACTGCTCAATGCCCCACGTCAACACAATTTTTTCAATTGCACTTCTGCCCACCACATAGAGTAAGACACAGTCAAAACACTGAAGTCCTAATTCCTCTCTATGGGATGAATGGAGGAGGAGGTTCAGTGGGTTGTGTGGGGAATAGAAAATAATTCTGATTTTGTGCTTCAGTTTTGACCAGGGGGTGAATGTTCTACTGGCAGACAGACTACCACTGAAGAAAGATAAAAAGATTTGCATGCTCAGTCATAGGTCACAAAGCTTCACCAAGCCATTCAGAGAAATACTGATACAAAATGAAGATATTTTATGATATTTTACTGTTGGGTATCAGCATCTTGAAAGATTCAAATAAAAACATCTAGAACTGCTAACAATAAAAATGCTTATGAATCCCTGTAGTTCTTCTTTTGGCCTTGAAAACAAACTATGTGGGAACATTTTTGGCATTGATTTCCAAAACAAAATTGTCTCAGGTTCTGACTACAGTTTCACCTTGCTCATTGTAGAAATGGGTACTCAGTGACCTCTGAACAGCAACTTCTTCAGTGCAGCTACAAGTCAGCGCAATATTATTATTCAGTTCCATAAATAAAATACAGAATGTAGGAAAATAAGGAATTTAAATGAACTAAAGAAATGGAATATATCTTGACCTCCCTAACACTTTTTTTTTTCAAGCAAACTTTCCAATGGCTCTTAAAATTATTTGATTAAAAAATCGAGTCAGTGGGAGTTACTGCATAAAAATTATAGAGCAAAGGATGCATTTTATACGAACAGCAATTGTAAACGCAAAATAAACACTGAAATTAATTTGACATAAAAAGTCCACGTTAAACAGGTGTTGGTATATAATCAGGAAATGTGAGAGAGAAGAAGCTTAAAATTAATTTCAGCACACCTAATGAAGCAAAGAGGCTTAGAAGAAATCTCCCCCAACTTACTCACAAAGAACAAAGAAAACAATTGTTCTTTCCAGGTATGTCAGCTGGTTTTTGTACACTTGTTAATTATCTTGTTTCACAAATGCAAAGATTAACAGTCGTATTTTTCTAAAGTTCTGACAGATTTCATTACGTTTGGTGAAACCCTCCTCTGTGTATAAAGCTGGAGTAATCTCTCTACATACATTCCTTCCTCACATTCCTTATAAATATATTTATTTTTGTGGTTTCCAATCTGAAGTCTGGGAAGGGAATTAAGAGTGTGCCTGGAAAAGCGTCCTTATGTGCTGCAGTTCCTGCCAGAGGATTTATGGTTTATTTATTGCAGGTAGTGAGGGGAACATAGGGAGATGCTGGAACACTACAAGAACGCCTGTCTTGAAAAACAAAATTTAATTTGAGGCATTAAATTAAAAATAAATTCAAAATTCTTAGTTTAAGGAAAGTTGTTCTCAGAAATGTCTTGCCTACAATTAGCAGGACTCCTGCTATAATTAATTTCATCTCTCTAGATATTCTGTGACAGGCACACTCAGGCTTCCCCACCAGAAACGTATTTCCTTTTATACAAGGAGCATTTCATAATGAATGAAAAAGTAAGAAATTCTTGAGACTAGAGATTTCAGACCACTTGATCAAGGCCCTTTAAAGACAGCAGGAATAGGCATCATCATGTTAAGAAATCGTTCTGTAGAAAAGATGAGGAAATTTCAGGTAAGTTCACTGTTGTAATCAAACTGGGAAATGCAGCTCATTATTCTTAAAATCAATTTCTGCTAGAACACTAAAGACAGCTCATTCTGACTGAAGTCTTCACATTTAGAAGGTAACTTGTATTTATATATATATACGCACATATATATATAATGTTTACTTTTTTTTTTCTTCAAGCCTACATTAATGAATTGCTAGTTTCATCAATATGATAAAAACACTTCAGAAAAAAGTGTAGACTAAAATACATTGCTTTCGCTGTTCTTATCTGCCCAGTGTGCCAAGGCTGCGCCGGTTGAAGGCAATCTCTCTGGGGACCTTCTCTGATCCCCAGAACCCTATCACAGCCGCAGAGAGCAGAGCCGATAGCAGCGTGAAGAGCAGGTGGCCACCGCGAGGAGAAGCCAAGCAGGGAGGACTCAGCAGCTCTGCATACCAGCTAAGATTTATTTAGCTGATGGGGAGAGACTGAGTCAGGCCACCAGGAGTTTCGCATACAAGGACCAAACCTCCTATGCTCTGCTCCGAGAGACCCCGCAACACAGGGGACAGGGGGTGTTCTATCCCTCAGACCCCAGGGGTGGAGGCACAAACATGACCAATTGGGAGAGCCCGAGGGTGTGGTCCAGGGGTGAGGGACAGGTTACACAGCAAACGGGAGAACAGGGGAAGGGGGATACACCTGTGAAGGCCAATGCACAGCCAAATGACAGAGACCCTTCTAGAACTTGGGGCAGGGGTGAAAGGAGAATGACAGGGGAGAGAGAGGGATTCTCTCACTCGACCAGGGGAGGGGACAGATGATTGACAGGGAGAGCGTACAGGGTCCAAACAGGGGTACATGGAACAAACCAAAATACAATTAACCAATAAAAACTGCTGCATCACATTTCTTTCTGTGACTTTCCATAAGAGCGTTTGCTATCTTTTTGTAGGTGAGTTGCACAGTGACATTGACAAATTTAAAAACAATATTATTCTGAAGAAAATTCCCCAAACCTCAGCTTTTTTATACCAGTCTGTATGGTTTTGTGGGCAAAAAATAGTGAAGACAATAACAAGTTGAGTACCGAATTCTGAATTAAATTTGATAAAAAATAAACCTAGAACATCAAAGCATTAAATGTTTATTTCAGTATTTTCAGGTTGAAAATGCAACTTCACAAAGTCTTTGATGTCATGATTTTCACATATCACTCATCTGAAAAAATTATTTTTTTCTTCTTTTCAGTTACAGTTAGCTATTCTGAAAGTTTCTTGATTACACTTGACTTTTAATTATAAAAATATGAGAATGACCATGCTGGAACAGATCAAAGACCTATCTAGAGCTGCATTATTTCTGAAAGTTGTCAAAAGTAACTGTAAAGATGAGAGTGTCAGAACATAAGACCTGGACAAGAATATACTTTCTCTGATGTACTTTCCAAGCACTTTCATCTCAAGAACTACCAGAGTTAAATATACTTTTGGTCTGTTTATTAGCCCTCATACATGATAAATTCAGGCCTTGCCTATGAAACATTTAACATCCTTTCATAAAACGTTTCATATCTCAGCTACCTTTTGCATATAGAAGCACATCCTGGTGTTTGTTTTGAATTTACTTAGCATTCTAATAGTGTCATCTAGTCCCTCTTGTAATAGAGTCTTCAGATACCAGATGGTGCCTGGGATTGTTGGCAAGAATCGCCTCAAAATTACATTTCAAGTGAAACTGGTGTTGACTGGGGTACCAATAAATATCATGGAAGTTTGTAGTTTACTTCAACCTGCATTTCACAAAACTACTTACAGGGAGAGGTTTGGTAGTCATTATTTTGGGTACAGGAACTACCTGACAACATCCCAAGAATTCCACAAATGGTTGAATTTACTCTGAGGTTTTACCTGTACATTTATTCTTACTTCCTCCTCCCTTCATACAAAGCTGTGTGTGTACATTTTAGTGCTTCACTGGTGAAGTCTCTAGGTCTTTTCTTGCCTCATTTGCCAGACTTTTATCTATCCTTCTAATGCTTTGTTCCTCTTATCTGTTTCATCTTGTTATAAGGCCTGGAAGACATTTTTTTAGTTTAGTCCATAGCATTTCTGGCTTTGCTCATATCTGGACCAGCATAGAGTAATTTTTAATATAGGACTCTGAGTGTCTTTCAAAAGTGATAATGTCATCATAAGAAGTCTTTGAACAGATCTCTCTTAATTTATTAAAATTTAGCTGTATGTGTGAAGTCCTCTGATTTGTTCTGAACCTACTCCTTAACTGGGAAGACAAGATCTGTTGTAAATGAACTATTTTTCCTCTATGTCTTTGGTAAGTATGTGAGAAGAAATTGTCTTTGTGGGATGGGAAAAGTTATATTAATTTTCTTATTTGGTTATCTCTTTTTGTAGGAGTGAAAATTAAATTGTTGGTTTTATAATACATGATTACTTGTTAACTATATGGCAAGGCTAAAACCTAAAGCTTGAGAAAAGAGCTTTTGCATATTATCTACAAATCAAAAGCAAACAATCTAATCAAATGAAACAAGACCAAGGAAATAAGGCCCTTGCACAGGACTGGAAGCAAAATAAGCATTATTTCCTCCAAAACTAGCTTCTAGATTATGTGGAAGTTTATTCTTTCCTTCTTTTAAATATGAAACCTAAAAATGAGGGTTACTAATATATGAATCAAATTCCAAGAACCAAAGCGTATCTTTTTATTTTAACCTATGGATATTTTCAAGATTTCTGTCAGGAAGATTACCTCAGAATATCTGGATGGATTTAATTTATTTAGCTTCTTATTATTGATAAGCCACGTTGCTCTGATCTGCTGCAGTAGAAAGACAATGTGCAAGCAGAGCACTGTTACAGCTGCTAACAATACCCCAGGAGATTTTCCTGGTTTCCCTGGCCTGCTGGGAAATGCTGACTCATTCAGAGCAAGCCACTTCTCTAGGTACCTCAAGTTTCTCCACCTATAAAATAGGGCTAGTAATATCAGAGGTGGCAGATCTATTTAAGAAAAAATGCTAGATTTACCAGGAATACACAGATTCAGAGTACTCAAACTACTCAGAAACCATGGTAGAAACCAGCTGAGTCAGTTAAAAAAAATTATAAAATTTAAAATTATATGTTATAACAAGATAACTCACTACTTGATTACAATATAAAATAAAGAAGACACAGGATGCCTACATTTATTATGAAAGTGCAATTTTCAGTTTGACATAAAATTTATTATATGTGTTGTGCTTTGTTTTCCTGTTTGGGGTCACTCACCTGCTCATCCCTTGATTTTTGATTCAGCATGAAACAAAAATATCTAATGTTTAGAACATGAGTAGAACAAAGCATTCAGGGCTTTGAGGATTCCTAGGATGCTTCATAGTCAACTCTCTCTTTCCAGGCTTATCATAAAGGACATCATGACACCAAGATTTCACAAAGTGCTCCTACTTTCAAAAACTCCATAACTAAAAATGTGAAATATTTTTTAATGTATCAGTGAAAGAGCTGTACTTAATTTTACAAAATATTTATTTCTTTATTATGATATTTTTTCTATTGCCCTTCTGAAATATGTTATAATTGACACATTAATGTATTTGAAGAAGCCTTTTCAAATTCAGAGAAAAAAAAAAGATAAATCTCCTAAAAATAAGCTCTTCCTGAGACAATGGAACTTTTACCCATATTTTCTGCAAAATATCTGAAGATTCAAGGCTTCCAATTGAGCAAGTTAAGGAGAGACATTACTCAATTAAATATATAAACTATCTCTTTTCTGCAAAGCAGAAAGTTTACCTGTGGCTAAATTAATCACATAATTAGCAAAATTAAGCAATTTTTTTTTGTGTTAATTAAAATTCTAATGGTCTTTAATAGGGAAAACTGAGATTTTCATGCTAATGTGTTGTGCTGGCTTTTAAAAACTCAGCAGGGAGACCGAGTCCCCTTATAACTCCCTGTTCTTGACAGCGGTGGTAGAAATACTGAGGGAGGTTATAAATTGAGTCACAATTTACTGAAGACCTTGCAATAAGCAAAACCATAATTGTACAAAGGAGGGAATGTTAACCAACAAAGGCAGGGTGTCACTGGCCCACCGCAGAACAACTGAAGAAGCAAAAAGGGCCCTTGCCAAACCCCTGGGCTGGACCACAGCTGCAGCGGGGTCCCAGGGAGGATTTCTCCCTGCTGTGGCAGTGGTGGGGGCAGTGCTGGCAGGCTGTGGCTCCCCAAGGTGGTCCAGGTAGTGAATACCTCTCCCAAGAGCTGGACAAGAGAAGAGGATCCTTCCTTTTCCACCCATGGTTTTTAGAAGGGGAAAAAACTACACCCTTCCACAACTGCAGCAGCAAAAGAAGTTCTGCTTCTGGCGCCTTGGTTTTCACTGCCGAAAGCTGTTCCCTTCAAGCTCACAATGATGGCAATGGTGTGGAATAAACGGCGCTAAAACTCTACCTCTTATTCCCGTATCTAACATACATATCTCTTTGTATGGATAACTAGGCAATAGTAAAATCGTCAATGTGTATAAATGCAACGAGTGCTCAGATTCAACAATGATCTATGTTTTAATTCTTCATTGTTTATAACAAGTCTCAGACAACATTTGAAACTTCCCTCTCAGCTAAATGGCAGTAATAACTTCATGTGACTTCAGCTGATGGATATTAACAGGAAAAAAATGGAAACTAGTCAAAGGTTGTGCATTTATAACATGAATGGCTATTCATATTTCCTGTAAATATGGAGGTATATGCACTTAATGTTTACAGCAATCTGATGCTAATCAAACAAATTTTGACTATATTGATAAGTCACTGAAAGTTAATATATTTTATAAAAATTGTGAAGGTAAGTGTTGTTCTTTAGTGTGGTTTTCCAAAGATTTTCTTAATGGCCAGACTTGCTCCCAAGTTCTCAGGCACCAAAATTTTTATTTGCCTTATCTGGACTCAGTTCCTCCTCTGAAGACAGTTGTTAATACTTAAACTGAGATAGATAATACAAAAGAATATGTAACTTTGCTGTTCAATTTGAGGTTGGTTTAAGATTAGAAGTTGTGGTAAGTTCACAACATCTCAAAAGTTCAGTGAATTTTTTTTTTATTATCTGAGGCTTAGTATTTGTGCTTACTAAGAGACTATTGGTAGAGTTTGAAGGAAAGCCCAGACAATAAGGTAGATGGATTCATCTACCTTTTGAGGTGTGCATACTAATGTTATTCTTAAAAGCCAAAGTGGAAATAGGCATAATTTGTCACTTATTTTGAAGGTCATTAAAAAATTTTATCAGTGATGCGTAAGGCTTTAGTGATTCATCAGTCAGATTTTTATTAATTTCAGAAAGAGTCTATGCTGACTGGCTCAGAATGGGATGTCCTTATATTATCGAGGGAATTCCTGTTAGTCTGAGAAATGGGCACAGGATTTTTCTGGGAAGTCAGGACTTAGATATTATTCCTCAGTTTGTCTATTACTGTTCCTCTCAATATGTGACCACAACCATAAGTTAACTGGACTGGCTAAAGTGTGTAGTTCTAAAATTGTTCTCTGCTATCATAGAAAAATTATTTCATTGTCTTTTTCAATGGTTTTTTTCCACCTGTGTGGAAAAAACCTGTTACTTGCCCACCTGATGAGCCATGTCGCAGTTCTTGCATCGCAGATGATGTAACTCATTTCTGTTTCACTGTGAAAATGACGATTATAAAATACACTCAGTATAGCTACAGTAAATGTGTTTTACACTTGTGATATTGTCTTTGTATATATCCAACAACACTAGTTTTCTTTGTTATCTGACACTGAAGAGCCCATAAATTTACATTATATTAATTTGTCATTGCAGTTAAAAATTTATATTCTAGATATTTGAAGTGAAAACATTCTAAAAAATTTCATGAAACAACCATAGACTTTTATTGATTTATCACCCTTCTTTGATGGGGTTCACTTCCACCCTTCAAAAACCTACTGTTCGATGTTATCAATTAATTTGTAATGATTGCTCAGAGCTGCTACTAACTTGTAAATATTAAGCAACAAAATAAATGAACTTAAGTCCTGAAGAAAAGTAGAAAACACCTGCTGCTGTCATATTGAAAAATATCCTTATGCTTCCAACTTCACTGATAACGTTTAATAGTAAAAAAAGAAGCATACATTAAACTGTGCGAGTAGGAAATCAAAGGAACAGAAGTCTGTGAGCAAACATGATCCTCCAAGGAAATTAATAGATATTTATAAGAACATTTTATTTTGTGTAAGAAATACTTTCCATGCTGATAAAAATAAATAACTGAACATGTTCAAAGAATTTTGAAATTAAGCTATGAGATAAAAAGCAGTTAAACAGTTCAAAGATTCCTAATGGGTAATACATACTTCTAGAACAATAACAGCTCCGTACTGACTAGAAGTTATTATCAACAGATATGGCAAATATATTGTTGACAAAGTACAGATACTGTATAAAAATCATGCCAGTGTAGGAGTTCCATCTACATAAAATGGAATAGGATTTTTGGATTTAATTTATGTAGTATTATTTCTTCCATAATTCATTTTGATCCCTTCAAAAGCTACTGCACTGAAACTAATAAATAAGTAGTTACAAAGAAAAAAAGCAAAAAAACTGAGAAAAAATGACAATATATATCAAGTTTTTAATCACTGAAGTCCTTCTTACTTGGGCTCCTATTTTCCTGTTATGTCCGTTTAATATTTGTCAGGTACAGAGGCCCATACTTGTCTAAGAATATCATATTATCTCTAAGCTTAGTAGCACAATCCTTGAAAACCTGCCTTTCTGTTTTATGTGGAGAAAATAAAACCATCACCAAGTGTACAGAAAAATCCACAACACAAGAAAAGACAACCTTTTTTCAACCCTTTATCTTAAAATTAAGTGCATCAAATTATAACTAAAGTCTTAAGTATTTCAAGTGCTTGGAAGATAATGTTTTTACTTTTGGACAGAAGATGTTGTTTTACAGAAAGTGTAGCAATTGTGAAAAAGTTTATCTTGAAATGGTTTGTAAACATGCATTATAACTTATAAAAAAAAATTAAAAGAACCCAAAAACTGGATTCCAACATTTTTAAAATAAAAATTTAGTTTGACCCATAACATGAAAAATTGCAAAATGGGAAATAAAAAAGTTAGTTTACGTAATGGTGTAATAAATTAAAAATAGACACATTGAGAAATTTTCACCTTGAACCATACTTCAAATTCTTTATATTTTTCCTATTTTTGGTTTGTTTTTCTTGCTGAAATTTTGCACTGAATTTATAAGAGTCATGTTTTATTTAAATTTTCCAGCTTTGAAAAATCAAAAAAACAGTTCTGTTATGCTTGCATGATATTCTGCTGAACATAAGCGAAGTATTTGCTAAAGGAAACGAAGCCCATAGCACCTACAGACTAAAAGTTGGAAAGTTATTAGAATTGAATATCAGTCAGGAGGTATTTCTTAAACTGGAGTTCTGGGGAACAATATTATCAGTTCATATTCTGAGGGATCATTCTATCAAATGCTGTAGGAGACAAGTTGCTGAGAAAAGGCTTCTGAACACACAAATGTCTTGAGAACTTTTGTATCATAGAAAAGGGGGATGTATTCAGTTTTTAGAGGAGTATGAGGATTTTGTGTTTATCTAACATCTCAAGAATGTTTGGAATTCTGGAACATACTATTTTCTTTCATATTATTATTTAAATTTCAAGTCTGGCGTAGTGGTCTGCACACACATTCAGAAATAAATAAGACAAAACAGATATATAAAATGGGGCATGGTATTTGGGTTTTCTTCTTTTTTCATGATGGTCTTTGAATTTCAGATAAGGATGGATTATTGCATTTCTTACATTACTTATAACTAGAGAGAGTCCTATATAAGAATTCTATATATGATTTCCCCAAAACTGTAAAATGTTGGACGGAAATGGGAACCTGGTGGCTGTACCTCCACCACTAATGCATCTCCAATTAGACCTTTATGTGTTAACTACCATGTGACATAGTTTTAAACAACTTCAATATTTTATTCAAATGCACAGGCAGACTGTCATCCTGTTCTGTTTTCCTCCTCTGCTCTGATGGGACTGAGGATCTTTGGGATTATTGTTGCTATCCTGGGAAGTCTGTCTGAAGGCGTATGCTTTGCCTACTGCTCTATGCTGCTGTTGCTCACAATCCTGCAGCTCAGAGCAGCTCCAGAGACTGTTCAGCATTCTATACTGTGCATTTCTAAGCCTGTCTTTGCTGTAGAAACACCTATGGAATGCTGTGGTATGGAAGAAAGGGTTGACACGGAGAATACTTCAGCCAACCACATTGATCAGAAGAGTGAAAGGTTGCAGGTAACTTTTTCCTATCTCCAAGAAGAGGTTAAAGACAAGAGATAAGGTTTTTGTTGTTTCATTGATTCACCTGTGGCAAACAAATCACCTAAATTTTGCAACTTGATTTTTCAACACTTATGTGCCTGGATGACATTACAAATTTCCAAATGCAAAATAAATCCCATACATACAAGTAAATATCTACATAAGCTTTTGTTTTGAATTTATTACAGGTGTTGCTCCTTTAGCTAATAGATATTTTAATATATAATCTCGAGTTATTTAAATAACTCCATTTATTAAAACTTTATCACACTCTAGAAAGAGTTCTCTAAGACTTTCACACTCACTTTCACACTGTATATTTCAATATGCATATTGTGATTTCTTCAGCTCATACTGTCCAATCACTTCCAAGACTCAGATATCCTTCAACATATTAACATTTTTTATCCCAACAGAGATATGAAAATATTATATTAAATAATGACTCGACCCTGATTTTTCAGAAGAGACCAAAAGGTATCTCTTATACCTGGGTTAGGCAGCAACTATTCATTTTGATTTCTTTTATTTATTTCAGATAAATATTTGTCACCTATTCTACATCACTTTTTGTTCTTAGAGACATTTAGGCATACTCTTAAACACTAGTATGCTGCTTTCAAATTAAACAGTTTTAATGACAAACTGAAACAGTGTTGATGGAGTACACTGTAGAGCAAGGATAGGCAGAAATGGCTTACTAACTATACACACTTTTATCCTCAAATAATTACCTTTCTGTAGTGGGTCATTACAAAAGCACTGCATAATTTTTTTCTTTTAGAAATAGAGAAAATTCTGTATGAAACACTGCAGAGCTCTGAAAGTTGGTAACATTAAATATCTTGTGATTCTAAATATCTAGAAAGGTAGATAACAGAGAATCTGATACTTTTTCATTTTAGGTTTCTCTAAATAGCAGTTTTTCATTCTTGCTTATTTGTAGCAGGGTTTTGGGGTTTTTGTTGTTGTTGTTGTTTTGTTTTATTTTGTTTTCTTTTGTTTTTAAATATCTATGGTGATATACGTGTTTGAAAATACATTTTTACTATTTTGCATTTCAACCTCAAAACCTATGCACAACATACCTTAACTATGACCCAAGTCTCACTGGAGACACTTTGACTGTATTCTTGGAATTAAAACTCCCAGTTAGAGAGCAGTATTTCTAATTGTACAACTGGTTCAGAATTAAGAGTCTGTTTGGAGTGCTTTTTACACCCCTCCATTTAGGAGTCAAAGACTTTTCAGTTTTGGCATGAAATGTATGATGCAGCAGCTACAGATCTGATCTACTTGATACTGTTATGCTGAAATCTGGTTGTTTTTCTGCCTCAAACTCTCCTGCAGTTTCCTTTCATTTCCTCAGTTTTCTGCTGCATTTTTGTAGTAAGTGCTGTTTTATTTTGTCCTGGTCTAGTGTTCTCTGCAGTGGTGTTTTTGTCTCTGGGGTGGTAGATATTAGAGCAGCAAACAGCAATTAAATCTCAAAGACTATTCTGCCTTCTTGAGCTTCTTAGAGTTGGTTATCATTCTTCCCATATGTGCACCATATTTGTTTGTCAAGTTGGTTATGGCAGTGAACAGTAACGTGCAGATGCCCAAGTAAACATGACGTTACACGAAAAAAATTGTATTCTGCTCCTGCTTGCCTAAATAGAGAAGAATGATACAAAAAGCCTGTCTGTATTATCTCGAGTTTCACATTGTCTGTGAATGAATTAATAAATTTTGATTTTTCACGTAATGATCTGTGGAAGTCTACTGCCCATGCTGCTCTCAGTTTAATTCATTTGGAATTAGTTTTAGTCATGTTTTCTTTACTCAGTTTGCATAAGAGTATAGCATCTAGACCACTTTTTAAATTCCAAAGCTTAAACGATATTGGTATTGATACTGTCACAGGGTCTGGGGATTTTTTTTTATAATTATGCTGTTCTATGTCCAATCCTTTTTATTTCTTTGGAATAAAAGCATATTAATCAAAAATATTTCAGTGAAAAAGAGTAAAATCTCAGTGATATTAACTCAGTTAGAATCACAAGATTTATCTAATCTAGCATTACATTTGTATACATTTCGTTAGAAAATACGAAGTTGTTTGAAAATTATTTAGTCTAAAAATGTACCCAAATTGTGTAATCTATATTATATATTTATAATGAAACTTCTACAGATTGAACCACGTGGTAGATCGGTTTCAGCTCATTTTGACTTCTTATTTTACATAGAACAAAAGAATACACAGGGTGGATAACATTTAATTGCATTAACTGGTTTTCAATTCATTGTTTTGGCCATTAGTCTGAATTAGTAGCCAATTTGAGAAGGTATGAAATACCCTCAGATAAAAGTCTTTAGCCATTTTTCTCAACCAGAGTGGTAGCCAAAGTACCAAACATTTTCTACACATTATCCAGTTGGATAGTGTTGGGGTGGAAGAATTAGAACAGTTACAAAATCACTTACTCTTGTTATTTCTGCAAAACAGGACAACCAATTTTAAACAACAAGCAACATATTAAAAGTTGTAACTCCTAAAAGAGGATGGTCCAAAATGAAATTATGGTGACATCTTTAAAATGCCTCTCCCAGGATGACAATTCTACCTTGTAAAATCATTCAAAGTTGGACTTTTTACATGCATGAATATAGAGAAGATTTTTTCCAACTCTTCAAAATATCTGAGTTGTTATATCTAGAAAATATATGTAAGCCTTCTTTTTTAAAAGGTTATGTTCAAGACTCTCACACATCTCAACCCATGAATTATTTTGTCTAAGATTTGAATGTATCTTTCACAGAGAAAACAGAAACTTTTTCAAAACTATATATTAACCATATAGGAGAATATTACTTTTGTTACAGAATTCTTTTTTGGAGTAAAAAAATATAATAAAAAACAGACAGCTCTAGTCATAAAACATTTTAGAATGATTTACTCTTCATGAGACCAGGACCCCTGATATCATCATAGATGAGTTGTCGGAGACATAGAAAAATACAAAGCCTTAGCTTTGAGTTATTAGCAAGTAAAAAATGCTTTGAAGTGCCTTAAAACATATAGTAGCTGAGTTAGTTAGTGACCAAGTGCCCTTTTCTCCAGTTCAAAGTTTAATGATATAGCTATCCATAACTTTGACTAGCCCTTAGACAAAACATAGACATAGCACAGTGTAGTTAGATAGAAGGCTGGAACACAATAAACAGAAGGATGGAACACGATAAACTCCATGCGTAAGCTGCATGCAAGAAATACGCACTTTTGTTCTAAGCAGGGATAGGTGAAGGAACGTTGCTATAGAATTGTGTTTGTAAGTGATTGGACAATAAGCAAATATAATGCCTTAGAATGCTTATAAAATACAGAATGCAGAATGCTTACATAGAACAGGATGCAGCAAAACTATACCAAAGGATGCAGCAAACCATACCAAGGGATACAACAAATTATACCAAGAGAGGCTCAGAAGAATGAAGAATGAAGAAGAAGGACACTTACAAAGAATGCTGCCTCTAGATGCTTAAGCTACTCCTCATGCTGCTTCTGCTTTATGCTTTTACAAACTGTTATTTTTCACCCTTGTGAGGCTGTTTGCGCTGCCTTGCAACAAACACCTTTTTGCAACGAATTAAGGACTCTTTCTTTCTCTCTCTGACCTAAATAACCCATGATCAACCTCGGCAATGAGTGTTCTAGTTGATACTTTAGAGAAGCTGCTAACGAAAGATACGTAACAGATCATCAGTTTAGCAGACAGAAGAGGATGAGCACCTCTTTAAGATTCAGTCTCTATTATATACAGAGTTATGCATTTTATGTTTTAGTCCTGATAGCTCAATTTTAAGCCTCTATTATTTTTTTGAACTACATTTGAATTTCCTAAAAAATAAAACAGCAAAATGTAATAATATCTATTCAGACTAGTAGGTCTCACTGATTGCCACACTAAAAATGGTGGTTTGCTTGGATATTAGTTTATGTTAAGTGTGAAATGTAGCATAGTTACAGACTATAATAAATGTTTTTATACTCTAAAAGGGTCAGTTTTCTGATGTTGAAACTCATCATCTACAAAGTTGTGTGGGAAGAATGTTACTGAAAGAGAGAAAGTGAACACATTTTATTAGACACCACCTGTCCCTCATGAAACACATAATTCTGCTTTTGCAGAAGATGTAGCTTTCTTTTTAAAGTTATCTTTTAAGTGGTCATTAAAAACCTAACAAAAGTAACAAATGAGAAAATATATGAGGGTATAAGTTAAAAGTGTTCATGAAAACCCATCTATGATCAGGATCAATTTCCTTCACTAAGGACATGGATACAAACATGAGAAGTTCTAACAATTTATGGCTAGTAGCACAAATATAGCCAAAAGTTTACAGTGATTCAGAGCAGTCTTAAGAGGTCAAAATAAACTCTGGGAAAGAAGAGCAGATACAGGAGTAGTAACCAAGAAGTTCAGGGTGGAACAACTGCTAAATATTTATAACATAAAAGTCAAAAATTAGTAGAAGTGAAAACTACTGAAATGCCTGTCAGCAAGTCTGATGAGTCCTCTCAAACCACGAGTACTGTTTATTATTGTCAAGTAGCTATCTAGTATGTTGTCTATGGCTCAGTGCAAGAAAATGAAACAAAAAAACCACAAAACAACAAAAACAAAACAAAAAACAAAACAAGAAAAAAACTACCAAAAAAACAAAAAAACAAAACCAAACAAAACCAAAACCAAACAAACAAACACCACAAAAATAAAACAAAAAATTTCCTATACCACTACCTGTTGAAAAATACAGATCTGGAAGATGTAATTAACTTTATGAGAATTATGAACAACCGAAGAATGCATAAAATGGAAGAGGATGCAGTAAATGAAGAATTAAAGGAACATAATTAAATTGTCTCTAAACTATATTTTTATGGCCAATAGGTGAATAACAAATCCAATATATTTTTAAATTAAACAATGGATGTGATTGTTAAGTGCATTTAATGGGACTTTGTATAGTATTTTTACTGAAAATAGAAGCACTATTAAAAAATAAAATGTTTCCTAAATTAAGTTTAATAAAACAAAATAAATAAAAAATGCTTAGAAATGGGAAAACTATTTCATAGAGATGAAGCATGACACATAGTTTTAGCATTGGCCTGAATTGTTCTTATAATTTATTTATGATTTGTGGAAAAATATAAAATTTCTGCTTACAATATTTTCACATCATACTTAAATGTGGTGTTTTGGGGCATAAATAGTTTGGGGAACTTTTCCTTTCTACTGAGTAATCAGGTTTGAGCCTTTTTTCTATTCTTCACACTAGCAAAGGACAGTTTCATGGGCACAAGCCTTAATGTAATCCTGGAGGACACCTTTGAAATTGAAGCTTATACAAAACGCACAGTATGTTTGCCTATTGCAAGTGGAGGCAGCCATGCTTATGTTCCTTCTGCACCATTTTCTCATTACATTCCCATCGAGTTTAAAATTAAAATATTCTGCTATAATCAGATTTGAAAGCCATGAGTGATGCAGGCCCAATGCATGGCAGCAATTTAACTCAAGGGTAAATAACGCACATGGTGAACTCTAAATAAGGCACTGCATAGTTCGCCAAACATTCCAAATAACAGTAACCAAATTGTGACTCAGGCAATCACAGCTTGATGTTTATTTTTCAAAAGGAAAGGAAGTTATAAAAGTTTTGTTTCCATGCTAGTTTAATTGTGCCTGTGATATGAGAATTATTCTCTGCATGTACAGGCTATGGTAGGAAAGGAGAAGCAACCTAGAAGCATCAATATTCAACATCTAAAGAAGCAGACTATGAAATATAATCTGTCCATCAGTGAATTTCCATTTACCTGATAGAGTGATTTGAGAGGAGAAAACATCATGTTCAACAATGAAAAAAACATTACACTTCTTAGAGTGTAAGCTATAAAATAAAAGAGATTTGAACATAGGCAACCACTGCTGCAGTTCCTATGTTCAGTCTAGGCCTGTCTTATTGATTTAGCTACACAAATTTTAGGCATTGGAAATCAAAATGTCTGGTATGTCATACCTTCTCTTGAGAGTCAGGAATTCAAGCCCTGATACCTCTTTTTCATTCGTGCTAGTTTTGATATCATACTGATTTTTTTTCACTAGTTTGAAAAACCAGGTCATTTCCCCATCTCACTTATTTGCTTATCATGCAAATAAGGACTGTAAAAATATGTTTCTGCACAAAGTTTATGAATAAGTTCCAGTTGTTCAGAAGCAATGCATATGCTAAAATTTCAGAGGCTTAGAGGAGATGAGATTTTATATTTTTATTTCACTTTAATTTGTTTCTGTGAGTCTGAGTAATGTTAAATTTATCTATCAGTTACTAGTTACCAGTTTTCAGATCTTTGGAAGGCTATAATGCCACTGAAGTACAGTTCTTAATGTGTTTATGTAGAATTGTCTTCAAATTTATGCCTTATAAACAGGCATAACCATTTCAATTTAACAATTGCTTTAATCAGTATTTCAGAATGACAACTTGGAATTATCCTATTAACTTTGTTATTGCAGCATTTATAGCCTTTGCAATAGATAGCCGTTTGGATGATATCACTGTATAACTTAATTTGAAGAAAAGAGTGAAAGGAGATAAATACACAGCTTCAGTTTGTGGTGCAAGAATGTCCTTTTATATCTTACAAATGTCAATATTTGTAGGTCATTACTTAATAATGGTGCTAGTTGAAAAATAGCATACGATCTACTTGTGTTCTTGAGCGTATTACTACACCACCATTAACCATAAAAAGATAATTTTTTTTTTCTGGTATTACAATTTAAAATCTTTATTTTTCAACTAAATAAAAGTGTTCTATATATCCAGAAGAAGAGCCAGAAAGATATTTTCCCATTATGTCCTCCTGACGACCTTTATACAGCTATCTCACCAGTCTCACTTGGATACAAAAGCACAGTGTCACAAGGAAACGAGAATATATTGGACTTGTGATACAGCTTATCAAAATGTAAGATAAGAATGTAAAGAGATGGCAACTTCTAGACAGATCCTTTAAGTAAATACATTTCATATCATCTTTAAGTACTGCTTTTTGGTGGCTTGTGCCTGAGAAATAGAATAGTACTGTAGTTTAAGAATCTGTACACATGATTGTACTTTGAAAATCCAGCCAAGGGAGAAAATCCCTTTTCAGCTAAAGTGAAGTCTAGTTGAACTGCTGCAGACAATTAACTTTTAAGACTTGTATCGTTTTCCTCCTATGCCTATCTCACTGGTCTTCCCTTTCATATGATATATTCAATCAGTGTGTTTTTAATAAATTTGTGATTTCTTAAAAACCAGTATTTTTGTAGCAATTTCCCTAGTCCCACTCACACATTAAACATAGGATAGTAAAGAACTGCCAGGCACAATAAAGATCAAGCTATTTCCAATAAAGAAAGGAAAAAATTCTATTTCACAGTCAGAGTGGTCTTATGCCTCTGTTACTCTGCTTTTAGGACTGCAATACATGAGCTGATGTTAACTTGGATGTGCTTTAGTTCAGTTCTATCATGCATGTAGACCTCACCTTGCATAACTTCATATTTGGAACTTAATTTGACTATTCTCCTTTAATTTGGTCCTTTTATTCAAGTCCATGATGATTCTACCTAACCACATCATTGACCATGTATTCATATTCATGATATTTCTGAACTCTTTTTCCAGGGGGTCATCAAGTTCCCACCTTTCAATCCCATTCTTCACATAGAGTCCGTACCTCGCAATTCTTTTTGCTTTCTTCCCTGTTACCCTGCCTGCTTCCATTTTGCCTCCTATGCTCTTTTCCCCTCTCTTTCTTTTACCAGATCTCTCAGCTGGTCTTTCATCATTCAAAGCAAATGGAAAGTGAGAGAATTGGAAAGTTCTTCTTTCTGATGATTGTGCCAGTATAAATTTGTGTGGGATTTGTAAAGGAAACCTGTAAGCCTGAGACCAAAATATAGTGGAATAGCCTTACTTAAAAAAGAATCTTCAAAAGTGTTGGCTTCAAGATTTTAAAATGTGCCAACAGAGATATTTTTTTACCCCGAGCAGAACTGAATTAATTAAGTTAAGGTGTGTTTTCCTGGAAAAAGCAAATGGCAAAATGTTGATACATGATTACCTTGATTGATCATCAGGATGCAATAGTTATGCAAATAAAAGTACAAAGGTACATAAAGAGGATAAGCACAAGAATATGACATTGGAATTACTGCAGCACTCATGAAAAATTACTGACTTGACAAACCTGTTGGAGAATTGTACCTATTGTTATTAAAATATAACAATATGACAATATATTGTCAACAGGCAAATTCTGTTCTTTTTACATTGTAAATCTGAATGAGTCACTCCAGTTTTGGGGTTGCTGCTCTACTGTTTTGTAAATGAAAGCAGACCTTTCATCTTTCCTACAAATTAAGATGAATGTGGACCTGGAGAAAGTAAATACTAGGTGATGTAGAAAAACAATCATGTTATGCCAACATATAATATGCCAACCTGTGTTATGTTTGGTTTCAAATCCCAGAAGATGATCACAATTATTTGGCAAGAAACTTGTCCACAATTTTTCATAGCAGACTGCATGAAAGAAGTATTCTTGTAAGATTATTAAAAATTTTAACAAACAAATTATCAGCTAGGTTACCCACATAATTATATTCTCCACAAAAGAGAAAGACTAGGTAAAATTCTGTCTCTTAATTGAATCACTAAACAGTGAAAATCACAGTAGGAATAGACAAACAATTTCTGAACTTTAAACAACATAAGGAAAAGGGAGGTTTTTAAAGGTTACATATTCAAGAATTAGCACCACAAATCACGTTGTCAGACTAACACATTCACTGGCTGAACACTGGATGCAAGAGATTGTCTAAAATGTAGCCAATTGAATTGTATTTGTATCTCTCAAAAAAAGGCACTTCAAAAACTGTAGTGAGTTACAATTAGATAATCTAACTTGTTTTGTTTAAAATAAGTAACGGTCTGTGTGGTCAACACAGAGAATCTCTAATCTTCCTGCATCAAGTAAGAGCAGTCATCACTGTCAAAATTCTGACAATTTGGGAATAAAGACAAAAGGAAGTATATATATATATATATATATATAT
>WEKY01025236.1:2128-25776 GCA_013390045.1 Picathartes gymnocephalus | reverse complement strand
TATATATATTTAGTGACAGATATTATTAAGTTTTTTACAGCAATACTTCTCAGGGTACAAGTGAAAAATATGGCAAATATCATAAGGGCACCAACACTTTGGCCCAGATCCTGATCCAAAATTTGTTTAAACAGTCTCTCTATATAAAGATAAAAAGGTGAATGTTTAATGTATTATCAGCCTGGCAAATGCTGTGCTGATCAGATTTTGTAAACATCTCAATTACTGACGTTACTGAGAGGTTGCTCTTACATTTGATCCTTGTTTTCCATTTTAGGGTACTAAAAATGTGAAAGATGTCTTATGAGTTTTGAATCCTTATAATTTATCTTCCACATCCATCTAAAATAAAGTCTTGATAATATCTCTGACAAATCCCCTGACTACAGAGAGTATCACAAAAAAAAACTTTTTAAGGAAGTGTTATTAGTTAAATAAATAATAATGATCAAAAGCTTACAGTTAGACTTCTTTGTAGCTCTTGGTCTGACCTTAAATGATGTAAACAAATAATTTAGAACAATGCAGAAGGACTAAGACACAGAAACATCTGGGGATTGAACTCTGCACTATCACTCCATACAAATTAAGAGTAGTACATACTTAGGTAGGTATTTCCTATACAGCCCAGAAAAAGAGATATGAGCTTCTATGACCGTCTAGGAAGCTCCTGCATTTAACTACTTAGTTATATCTAAAGAAGATGAAGCACTGAATGCAAGTAATATATATATTATTTCCTTTTCCATGAAGACCTGAAAAAACCCACTAAGTCTAATGTGTAAGGAGACTTATGGATAGAGTTTCTATATCAAGATTCTAAAACGATGTAGGTATTATTTCATTTTGAAATCCAATTCCCCATAGTAGCAGAACATGACTAGTACAACATTAATATAAAAAGAAAAAATAAGAGGTGGCTCCTAGGTATCCTGGTTACAGAGAAAGGTGGTGAAGTTTTTAGTCTGCGTATGTGACCACATTTTTCCATACCACCCATATGCTGTGGGGCATGGTTTTTGCAGGAAAAGCTGAGGAGCAGAAGGGAAAGTGCACCATCTTTCCTCACTTGCCAAAGTGAAGTGGATTGTCCTCTTAACACCCCATCATACTCAGTCACTTCTGCTGCCCCTGGCTCCCCCTTCCATTTTTCCTCCAGAGAGTGAGTAGGTATTTATGGTACTGGAGCGGACAGCTCCACGGCACCGGCTGAGCACCCCAGCAGAGACCTGTGTCAGAGACTGAAATAGTTCATGCCTCAAACATTGATATAAAGTTTTGCTCATTCTAACGAAAACTGTATAAAGAAGCTACAACCAAAGAAGCCTCCCTGAAGATACCTGACTGGGACTTTGGACTGAAAGTCAAACTGCTGATGAGATAAAGGGAAACCCATTGTTCAGTCATCTCAGGCGGAGGGAAAGGTTTGCATCCACCCAAAGGCCAAAGCCACCAGCTGTGCTGAGGATCATCCTCTGCTGAGTTTGGGGTGGGGGAGAGCACAGCTCACAGCAGCCAGGTTTCCACAGACTCTCCCCCCAACCGAGGGGGGAGGAGGAGGTTTCGGGTGCGTGACAGAACCTCTGGTCAGAGGCAATGAACACCCATCCTCCATTACACAAACCGGCCCAGCTGTGAAACCCCCCAGCCCCACAGGCCCCATCCATGGGACTTTGACGTGAGAGGCAGCTGAGGGGGAGTCACAACCCATCACAGACCCCCCAAAAGTGTTCCCCAGAGGCCCTGAACCACAGGACTGCACGTGATGCAACAGATCCAGAGTCCGCTGTAAGAGACTGCCCCTCCCTTTGCCGGGGGACAGGCCTGGACATCACTCCCTGGCTTGAGGGTACATTAACTCACGGGGGTCTACGCTTGGTCGGGGGGACCTTCACCACCAAGAAGAGCAGCTGGAGAGGATCAAAGGAGCATCGTTGGAATCCATGGAGTGGTGATATTTTCCTTATTCTGTCCCAGTTTCTCTCTTTCTGTCCCCCCCACCTATTTCCTATTTCTCTCTCTCACTCTCTCTCTCTCTCCTATTTACTATTAAATACTATCAAATAAACCCCATACTATTGTCACTGGCATATGGTCTCGTTTGCACCTTAATTCGGGCAGGGGCATTTCTAAGAACCTCATTAATCGGATCATGACAACCTGTTCCTTCCACCTGCTCCTCACCTCCTGTGCACACACAGGGGAGAGTTGGAAGAGGCAGAGGAAGTGGTAGGAACTGAGCTTGGCCAGTGGCTACACAAGCCCTGTCTGGATTAACTAGCTTCTCGGTTGGTTTGTCTCTGTTTTCCAGTGGTTTTTGTCTGGAGGAGGGAATGTTAAACATCAGGACGTTTCCTCACCATGTTACTGTTGCTATTGTGCTTTTCATAAATTGCTGCTTCAAATCATAATCTCCTATTTATTGTCCCTTCCTTACTGAAAGGGACAGGGGAAGGGGAGTGGCTTATTTGGAGTTTAATTTCTGGTGTTAAAGTCAGCACACTGAGTTAGTGGGACAATCATTTCTTTGGGATACATTTTGGCTGTAGTTGATAAACCTATACCTCTCCCCAGATGAACTACTTTGCTAGAGCCCTTTTGCAGCCAGTGGAGATGCAGTTATTCACCTATTTATTTCAGATATCTCTTTTAACATGAATTGAACTGCACCCTAGAAGTAGTTGGCTGTAAACCATAAATCCTGTTTTGGATATAATACTGAAATACTTGAGGTAGTTGGTTTGGGTTGTTTTTATGGTGAAAAGGAAGCTGCAGAACAGCATCTTCATCATGGGTAGTTTGAAACACAATGAAATATGACTGATAATCACCAAATATGGTCTATGATTTGGTTTCTAGAGCGCTTTCTTTTGAATCGAAACCAAACTTTAAATTATAATCCATATTAATTGGATTATAATATCAAGACAATTTATCAGATTGACAGTAGTGGGTTTTACCCTCATAAACAGGGGAAAAATATTACTCTTACCCTTTTTATCAGTCTTCTTGGTTTCATCTTACTGTGTTTAATTACCTACTGCTAATACACTCCTTAATTCATGTCCTGCAAAGAAAGTCACGTCATTTCCAGTTCATATGGAGGGAATAAAGTCCACTTCTGTTCTCATTTCCATCCTTGGCTGACTGTCCTATATAATCTTTAAAATAGGACATTCTTGTGAAAAGTAGGAGATGACTTCATATCTTCTCAGAGAGACAAAATTTGATTTCAAGTTGCCCATATTCCTGGTTTATGGAAGGACTTCTAAACATTAATTTTTTACATAAAAATACATCTTCTCTCTAAATTCATTTTCTTTCCTCCTAATTTATCTCCTTAGGCCACTCTCCTCTTTCTTATTCCCCAAATGAAATCTAGTTAAAGAAATTTCACCAATCTGGGTCAAATCCTGTTTTGGGATGAAAAGGACAATAGTTCTTCTTAAACTTATTTACAGTTTTGTTTGTTTGTTTGTTTTTTGTTGCTTTTTTTTTTGACAGCTTGATAATGATACCATAATGTGGCTTCTTATTTATATGTAAGGACTGAAACAATTAACGATTCAATTTTTAATTTGATGACATGTAATTTTGCCACTAATTCTTGACAGTGTAAATTTATTCAGGCAGATCACCATACTAAAGTGCCTATACTCATTCTAATACCTAAACTATAATTTTCAAAGATAGCATGGATTATCTCTGCTGGGCACTCCTTTGTTCTGTGTAAAAGAAACCATTTCTCTCAAACCTACCAGACACTGAAGAAATAAAGCTGTTGAATGTCCCAACCAAAATAAAATTATTGTATCTCTTCTGAAGAGTGGATAAATAGAATATAAAGTAGATTTTTAATAGTCATTAATAGTATATTTATTTTTGCATTGAATAAATTGCTGAAACGTATGCTATTAACATGATTTTCAGCAATTGAGCTGGTGTGAATTGTTAGTAAATCAGGCCTGTAATCTTCAAACATACTCCCTAGGCCCTGAATCTAAAACCATCTGGACAGTGTGACAGTGTTCTATTTATTACATACAACTGCTTGGATACTGCCAATGCATAAACAGTAATTAAGCACACAAGCCAACCATGCATGCCAGATTTGCTAGAACTATCCTTTGAGTATCTTAGAGTTTCCATGCCAGTGAGCTTAGTGAGGCATTGGCCGGTGATTAAACATTAGTGATTTATGGTGCAAGCAGGGTTCATTTACTGCTTACTGAAATATGTTTGGCAGTAATTTTGTGATTTTTAGAAACAATGCTTTCAAAGACATGTTTCCTGACTCCTTTTCTATACTGTTTTCAATAAGAATGTGATATAAAATCTCAAAGGATAATTGCTGTATGTGTGGTTCTCTTGCTGTTCTACACTTTGAGACAAGAAAATGGGTTAAATGTAGCAGGAACTGACAGCTGTAATAAAATGTTTTTTCCTCTGATGGAGGGAGCTTTCAAAAAAAAATTTTAAAGTCTAATATTGCAGACTCTTAAATTAATATTGAACCATGCATCTTAATGTAACTGTGAATCTTAATATTTAATTGGGCAGTTTAACATTAAACTGCGTATCTATACAGGTGGATTTTTCCACTGGTGCTTTGCTCATCCCAGTTTCAGGTGACTTTCCTAAGATCTTCACTGGGGATCCAACAAACATTTTGCTTGGACATAAAATAATTATATATACTGGTAGTCTGTACAGGGGTCATGGAAAAAGCTGTCACAAACCAGACACCAAATGTTCAATTGAGCAGGATGAAATGCTCTGTACTGCAAGTAGGAGAATTCTGGTGATGTCAGCCATAAGCTTGTCCTAGTGATGTTTTTCTGGAATTTATACATGGCTTGAAACTTATTATTATACAGTTTCCGAGCTTATACCTGTAGGTAGCCGTTAATGTGTGCCAGTGTCAGAATTGCCCCCTTCATGACATCAATCCTGATTTACTAGTATCTCAAGCTCTCCTGGTGAGCTAGAAAAGCTAATCTCAAATTTGCACACCTAATCATGGAATGAGAGCTATGATTCACTGCCATCAAAGAGATTTTGGACATTAAATAAATCCCAAAATCTTCCACTGAACTGAAAATCTCCAATTTTTTAGACAATCCTTTAATGCATGTTTTGGTAACTTCTGTGGCTGCATTAATTAAGGTACAGTTTAGTATCAGTTCCTGAAGTATTAGTCTCATATTTCAGAATCACCAGTATAGAGAAGCAAGTACTATGACAATACAAAATACAGACATTTGTACAGTTTTTACCTTCTATTAGCACTCTACATTCTGGGTCCAGGGATGGCAACTTCTCATTTGGATTACCTCCAAGTTTAATTATGCAAGCAGAAAGATTACAAGAAAAAGTGAATTCATAAGAGAAAGTATTATGGCAGTTTTTTACAGTGTGGACAAGTTAAGACAATTAAGAAACTAAGCCCTACAAAGGACCAAACCCGTCAAATATGGGCTGTATTGGCTTTCTTAGACGTAAGGTCCCAGATGAGAACTGTTGAAAGATTCCTTAAACAGCTCAGCAACATTTAGCTCAGAAATTGAAAACAATACAACAATGCAAGTGTCATGCCCTAGATAATTATCTCTGCTGATAGACACAGGTAAATTAACCTGGAAACAGAATCAAATTAATGTCGTTAATACCACTTCCAGGATGCAAGCGAATATTTTCGTTCAGTGCTGCACTTTGCCAGATGAGTACACAAACACTTTCAGGACTATCTAAGGTAAATTTTATGTGAAACTCTGCACCCCTACTAGCAATAGAGGGCTAACCTACTGCCCCAGAGTAGGAGGTAAAGAGAGATCTTCCCACACCCTTATTAATTCTGTCATGTCAGTATTTCACCTGTGGGTTTCCATACTGAAAAATGTCTTCTTTTTACTGAAACCACTGCCACAGATGGAACCTGAAAAAATTGCCCCAGACATTTCTCTTGTAATTAGATTGTTTAATGTAATGCAGTTATTTGAAGAATAAAAGGATACTCTCTGTAACCACACAGCAACAGAAATTCTGACTCCCCCATGGTTTTCTGCTGGCTTAATTTCAGGTCATGGGAGGAACTTGCCTTTAAAGGTAGGATATAAGCTGCTTGCTGCAGTTGGTGAATTCCAAGTCTTATATGTTGACACCACACCAGAGGGCTATGGCTGAAGAGCTAGTCTATGAAGCACATATTCCACCACAAAAATGTTGTGGGGAATTGTCAGCATGTTTTTCCCTGTAGACTTGCAAACAGCCTCTGGCTACCAACCTATTAGCTGCTAGCCATAGGCACAACCTTGAGTGACTATTGGCCTGGGATTTACTTTGCCTTCTGTTTGAACTAATTTGAAGTATTGTCCTTCTGTGCTTATTCTATTTAAGGATCAATTTAAACACTGAAAAGTTTTCCTTCAGCTTTTCTATGCTTAATATATTTAAACAAAAATATCTGCACAGAGCAGAGAAGTGCAGGATCACTAAGCAAATGGAATTCAATTATGCTGATTTCTATTTAACATGGTTCTTTCCTTTCTGCCTACCTCATCCTCTGCTGGCAGACTGTTTGGTAAATATTTTCTGTGCAGTCCATGAGTCATCCTTGTAGTAAGTCACAGCCAGAGACACAGGGATAATTGGGAAGTGGGTCACTGCATGAGTCTTCTATCTGGGAATGAGGGTTAAAAATTTCAGCCAGAGCACAAGTCTAGTGGTCCTGTTCTGTTACCATGCGTTTACACCGCTGAGCTGCCTTATCCAAATTTGGAGTTTGATGAGTGCCTCCCTGCAGAGTGTATTTAGCTAACTGGCACACTAATGTTCTTGGACAGACTGTTTTAGTTCTTCACGTGGAAATCTCAATGTTTGTATAAATAAGATATCTGTAGATTGAGTCTCCTCTGGAGATCAGCTAGCTCAACATCCTGATGAAAGTGGTAGAATTACCGACTAACATAAGAGTTATTTCAGGTGGCTCGGGACCCTGTTTGGAAATTCTCTGAACCTAGAATCATAGATTAATGGAATTTTTAGGTTGAAAAAGACCTTTAAGGTCTTTGAGTTCAACTGTTATTCTAACACTATCAAGTCCACCACTAAACCATGTCCC
The DNA here is from genome assembly GCA_013390045.1 of Picathartes gymnocephalus. NCBI lineage: Eukaryota > Metazoa > Chordata > Aves > Passeriformes > Picathartidae > Picathartes > Picathartes gymnocephalus. The sequence goes on along the minus strand of WEKY01025236.1, from coordinate 18,656 downwards.
TAAGTCCCATAACCCCACATCTTATACAGATGGTGACTCAACCAACTCCCCTGGGCATCCTGACCAATCCTTGACCACTCTTTCAGTGAAGAAGTTGTTCCTAATATTGAATCTAAACTTCACCAATGCAACTTTAGGTTGTTACCTATTGTCCTGTCACTTGTTACCTGGCAGAAAAGAGATCAACCCCTACTTGGCTACAACCTCCTTTCAGGCAACTGTATAGAGAGCCTCCTTTTCTCCAGGCTAAACAACCCCAGCTCCCTCAGCCATTCCTCATTAGACTTGTGTTCCTTCGCCAGCTTTGTTTCCCTTCTTTGAACTCACCTGGGTACGTGCTGGCTCATGTTCAGTCATTTGATGACCAGGACTCCCAAGCCTTTTTCTGTTGTGCAGTTTTCCTGTCACTTTTCCCTCACTGCTGCATGGGCTTGTTGTAACCATATACTCTCCAAGTGACCTGTTCCATGCTTTGGTGATATTCATTATAGACAGTTTGTTAATTTAATCTAATTTGAATAACCTTGCTCCAACTTGTGCCCGCTGTCCTTTAGATGTGCATCTCTGAAGAAATTGAGTCCTGTCTTCTTTATCCATGATATAGCTGAAGAAAGCAATTAGACTCTATTCCTTCTTCCTTTTCCTCTTCATGCTGTGCTACCTGTTTTCACTCCCTTCCAGCCTTGCTTTGCTAAATACACATCAATTTATAGTTAATGAACAAAGTATACACCATTTTTATGAGCTAAAGTACTAACAGCTGGTACCCTGCATGAAAGGTGGCTGACAGTTTCTTCCCTCTAGTCTAAAGAATTAGTACTGCTTTTTGTTCAGTACACGGTTGTGTTAACATTACTGATGTCTGGTAGGAAACTAACTGGGGTTTCTGGTCATTGTGATACATTACTCTCAACATCTCCTCTCCTATAGTCCCTCTAATGTATGGTCTCCTGCAAATGTTCATATTAGCAGTCATAGTCCTTAACCTTATCAAGGTGCGGAATTTTTACTCACTGCACCCTTTCAATGGATTGTGCATCTCTTTCAGACACAACCTTTGCAAAAACCTTTCTGTGAAGGCCTTTATCACATACTTGTCTAGCAAGGGTAGTTCATCATCCTAATGTAAGCTGCTTTCTTTTAATTCAGTATGGTCTGAAGCTAATATAGATATATTCCAGTTCTTTTATGATATTGTGGTCCAATTCCTCCAGTATACTTCTGTGCCACAGCATAAATAATCCCAGACTTAATGTAAAAATGTGAACATTGGGCTGGTCTGGGCAAGCAACTTCAGTTTCAATATCCTCTTTCCTGTGTGATCATCAATAGAAACAATAAAAACTCCTGCAACTAGGATAACTCCCCCTTTTCCCCTCTTTAGAAAGGGCCATGCTTTTTTTTTTTTAGGCTTCAGTTGATCAACAATCTTGACTACTCCAAAGTTGAACCAATATAGTTACCCTTCGTAGAGCAACATTAAGCAATTCAATGCTTGATTAAACCTTCTTTTCAGTGAAGAATTCAGCCGAAATAAATGTAACCTTTTAGATAGTTTACCAAAGAGATGAGGAGAAAAGAAACAAACAAACTAAAAGGTTTCTGTTTTATATTATCCCAATCCTGCACTGAGGATTGGAGTTCCGAAGTGGCGATGAAACTCATGGATATGTTTGTCTGGGACTGCGTACCAAAGTACCCTATTTCCAAACGCATTCTGAACTTTCACTTCAAATAAAAAATATATATTTAAATAATAACAACTTGATTTTTTTAGGGCAATATAAGAAATGCTTTCTCCCGTACAGGAACTGTATTCTTAATTGCAAAAGTTAAGTGAATATTGTGTGTGTGGTTCAGCTTTGGAATGGTAGAACAGTTTTTCAAGGCAACAGTTTTTTTAGGCAACAGTTTTTCAAGCTAGAGACTTTGCAAGATCTTCAGGAAATATTTGCCCAGTCAGTACCCCATAAGAACAGGAAGATTAAAATCTTCAAAGAGTTTTATTTCATAACACTAGAATAGGACTGAGGAAGAGCTACAAAGCTATGTAAGAGAACCAGACAAGCACTTGTTGAATGCTGGGAAAATGGCTGTGACACTCGTATTACCACGTGCTGCTGTTGAAGTGTGAGGAACAAGACCAAAGAGAAGCGGAAGACCAGTAACAACCAAGGAAAGGTCACTGCTACAGATAAAATCTCAAGGGTTAGATGGGTGACTGAGCTGCTGCTGCTGCTATTTTCTTTATACCCATTCAGAACCTTGTCATCTGGAATCTAGCCTTCTATGTCTGATCTCAGAATACACTCAGCTAAATGTTGATAGTGCCTTTAAAAGTAAAATGTTTTTATTGTCTTTAATCTATTACTAATATAAAATTAGACAGATTTGAAATGCAATTCAGAATACCCAGCATACACCAAAAAGCGGTGGTGAGTGCTACAGTCTGTGCTCAGGCTCTTTAGTATTTAAAGGGGATTTTAAAATGTGTATTTCTCATAGTTTAACGTATTTATTTCATGGAACATAGAATATGGAATTGCTTGACATAGGATATAGAAGTGTCAAAGCTGGCAAAATAATTATAATAATTCAGAATTTTTAGCTATTATTTGTATTCTCACAAATACTGTTGTTTTAATCATAATGGTAACAATATAAAAATTACTTTAGCAAAGAATTGTAGGCCAGCAATGACTGCGATCCTGAATCTGAGAAGTGCTAAGAACCCAGGAAGCTTCTGAATCGGGCATTTAAGATCACTCATAAGAACAGAGCAATCAAAAGACAGATGTGATGTGATGCAGTACAAGTGGTCATTTTAATATATCTTTCTCTAGAAGAGATTGATTGTGAATCATTAAAGCTTAATTTCTTATTTCATCCAAATTTTTAGGTTCTTTTCTGTTTACTTCTGTTCAAATTTTTTCTCTCCTGTTAATGTAAATATTTGTCAGTATTTCCAATTGTTTTCCTTATAAGAGCATGAAATGTAAAGAAGTCCCCCATTTCTTTTAATGCACTTTTTTTTGCCAAGTGATAGTCTGACAGTGACAGTCTGACTGTGCATGATTTTGTAGAAGGTATACTCAGTAAGGACCCTATTCTTCCATTCCTTCTCATAGTTAGTGTAACCTTTCAACATGCAGAAGTTCATTCATGTCAATGAAAATATTAATCGAATTTTGCTTAATTGCATAAATAACTTTTTCTTCTGATTCTATTTTAAAACATAACAAAAAAAAATTCATTCGAACCAATAAAATCAGCAAAAAGGGAAGCATGCACACATACACAAACAAAAATAGTAGAAACCTCTTTTAAAAGTAGACAGCTCCAAAATCTACAAATTCTCTAAGTAAAGATCATCAATTATCTTTACTTGGCAAATGAAAGGCAATAACAGTAAAATGCATATGAGCACCAACTGTGATGTGAAATTTAAGGCTCTAAAACTTCATTAAAATCAGACTGGTAATGATGTACCATATGCACTGGGCTGTGCTTGCCCGAGGATCTCCAACCTGTGGCTCATTTCTTCTGTCACAGCACCTCTTTACAAGAATGACTCAGAGTGCTTTGTTGAAGTGCCTAGGGGTTGACAAGCAGGGTAGGTGTTTCAGAAATAATCATCCGCTTCATTATACCCTGGTGGATTATAGACATTTTCTGTTTATAGGAGAATCTTAGGCTTTCATTTCTAAAGTGAACTGAAGACATGAAACAAGGCTGTTAACAAGTATTCTGACAATTTATGCTTTCTGAATAGGAAACTGACTTTTTTTTTTTTTTTTTTTTTATCAAGTAAAAGGGGTTTGTAATAGCCTTTTACAGAAATAACTGATAATGACTTTGGATAGTCCATTTCAGAGAGATTACAAAAATATATTAACCAGGTAACATAGATGGTAGACATCATAGGTGAAGGGCTGCATATTTCATTACCAGATCTTGAGCAATTTAGTCCTCATGTGCTTATTTTATTATTCTGGTACTTTAGCCTCTTATTTGTAGCTCACCTCTATAAATTATTCAGAACATTTCCCTTTTTCAGTGCTTTCATATATAAGCCCTCTTTAATGCTACAGCTTGATATGGCTACATGTGGAAAGTAAAATAAGTGCTTTTAGATGAACCTTCATCTTATTATGATTAAAGATGAAAGAAAGCCCATGCCAAAGCAACATTAAGCTAAATTCTTTATATGTTAAGCAAAATGAAAACCTCTTGATACCTGAGAGATATTAATTATGCTGAAATCCATTTGATACCTGATCATACTCCAGATATTATAAATTAGAAATCTGAATATAGGTGGAAGGACCTTTAAACACTGACATGTAACAGAGGTGTCTGAGTTCTCTCGAGACAGTTTGGTGGGGATGCGTAAATTGTCTACAGCATGTCTGGAAGTCACAGACACACAGAAATGGAGAGAAACAAAAGTAGTAGCAATTCCTGGCTTGACTGGTTGGTTCATTTGCTTTCAACATAAGCGACCTGCTGACCAGGCTATTTATCCACAGTAGGAAAGCCTGTGTTTAATCCCATTTTCTGAACCAGGAAGGGCCTTAGCCACTTAGAGAAAAGCGTGCGAAGAGTGCATGCTACAGGGCTTGTAGTGCAGCAAGGGGAAAATAATGTGACCTTAACCGCTGACACACTCACTTGGGGAAATATGGAGCCATACTGTACTTAGGATCATCTGTAATATTTTTTCTTTCCTTTTTCCTGGAACCAAATAACTAGTGAATACATTTTATTTTTGCAGAAATATTCTCCATGTGTCAAGTACTTTGAATATTATAAAAAGAATTTAAACGTACCTTCTACCAATTTTTTTTTCCATGTTGCCTGTAGCACCATTACAACACATGCAATCTAACCTTTTACTGAAAAAAATAAATTTCCAATCAAGTGTTGAAATTCTGGTGATCACTTATTACTAAAGGGATATCACAAGTGAATAATTGCTCAATGTGTGGTGTGGTGTTACTGGTGTTTTACCTTGTGCTTTAAACTGAATAACCACAGGTAAAAAGAAAAAATACTGTAGAATGATAGTAAAGAATTATTGGACTATGTATTTTCCAGTACTGACTTTTCAGTCTTCTAGAAAAATCTTTACCAGAAGGTTATCATTAAAAGTTAATGTCTTTTTTCAGTCTGAAATATTATAACTAAGCTTTTGAATAGCTTCATGCTTTGTTATCCCTTTCTGCGTCAAATTATAGTTTAAAGAAAATGCTGAAGGGGCACATAGTATTCATATGTTATGAAGAAGTGCACACAAGCAGTGGTGAAATGCCTTTTGCATTTGACTTTACTGGCTAGTTAAAAGTGAATAAGCTGGTAAAAGAAAAAACAATTAGCAATGAGTATTTATATTTTATCTACATTCAAAATACCTTTAAACAATTACAAAAATAAACAAATTCTATTCATGAAAATCAGATTTTCATCAGAGCCCATACCTGTTTAGTGATTGTGATATCTAGCATTATACAGTTGTCTATAAACTTGGATGGATAGAAATCTGGAGATGAGACTGTGGATCGTCTATTCTCGCTATGGTTAGGTTGGATACTGAGGGGCTACATTTCAGTATTTGCTGTGTAAACACAGAGTTACCCCAAATGGTGTTCAATTTGGGAGAAAAGCTGTTCCTAAAAGCTGAAGTTATATGATCCAAAAGAATAAATATCACACAATTTTTGATAGTTTTTCATATAGTGAAAATGTAGAAGTGTACCCATGATTGCAGTCTTGAATCTATGTTTGGAATATCCAAGACATTAGTTTAAATAGTTAATAAATTAATCACTATCCTAATTTAGTTTTACATTCTTTGATTGGAAAAAGTTAAATATGGTAAAGTTCTAGTTCCACTGCCATTTGCAATCTGAGCTGTACGTATAGGAAGAAACCAACGCAGAGGTAAATGTACTATGGATTAATATTCACATAACATAAAATTAAGTGTTCATGTAGTTGACTTAAGCAAGACCATCATCCTCACTGCTGCCACTTGAGATCCCTGGATTAAGCAAATGTAAATTTATAAATAGTTATTTTCAATATGCAACAGTGCTTATAGTCTGGTTTTATATCCTTTAGAAAGCGAAGTAGGTGTCATCCATTTCCCAGTATACTGAAGGTTGAAAAAGACAATATTCATGATTTATTTTAAGTTCCATTTTTCATTTTTTATTCAGCCATGTGTCTTTTTAAACTTGTCTGCTCTTTCTGTGAAATGTAGAGTATCATATTAAGTCATATAAAATATAGAATAATGCTTCTCTTTTTATTTGGTAGTCTTACCTGACTACAACTTCATCTTTGCTCTATTCATTATTCCCAAATAAACAAATAAATAAAAAACTAAAACCCCCAGACTATTATACTTTTTTCTACCAGTGTTGATTCCACAATCCTAGTAAGCATTTGACACTGAGTTATTTTGGAAGCACATTGTCGTAATTGTTGGACCTGAATTTGGTCTAGAGCAAAGAATATTTTGCTTTCAGGGCTCCATGACTAACAACATGTATAAATGCAAGTCAGCATCACATGAAGCTGCACCTCTGGGAACATTAATGAAAATTTTGTATACCTCATTATTTCTAAGAGAAAAAAAAGCTGTGAGATAGGTAAAATATGCTGAAATATACAATTTTTACATTAATACATTTCTTTATTTGATCTTCCTTTCCTTGATGACTTTAGTAGGATAGCTCAGTTATATCAAAACATACTCCAAAAAATGTTATTTTCTTAAGGACTAAATAACATTGCTCAGTTGGTAATAGACAGCACCATGACACAGCTTCTACATGTATTTGAGGCCCTGGTAATGTACATTTTTACTACGAAAAGGACATCTGTCTTAGTTTAGGGCAAATCTGGGAAGAAACTTCCGCAGGGGGTTCCCCAGAAAAGCAGATCCAAGCCACCCCTCCCCCCAGCTGGTTCGGGAAATAGATTTCCTTGGAGAAAAGTGGAAAAAACTATTTATTCAACAAACAAAACACCCACAAGCACAAAGAATGAACAACGCCACACAACAAAACCTCTTGTCGTTCTGAAGAGATGGCAAACCCAGAAAAAGTCTTTTCCGTGGGTGTGTCTTTGGTTTTTCTCTCAGTCTCTCTCTCTCCGAGGCTCGGGCCCGGCGTCCCGGCTGCAGTGCCGCTTGGGGGGAGCCCCCCCCTCCGGGCGATGGTTCTGGTGTCCTCGGATCGAACAACAGCAGAACAGTCCAAAAAAAACCCCTTTGGTCTCAGCTAATAAAAAAAAAATTGAACCAAAAAAAAAACAAAAGAGGGGGAAAACTAAAGGAGAGCTCTCCACTGTCTGTGCAGACAACTCTGAGTCCAGGAGCAGGAATGCTGAAGGTGTTATCTCTATGTTTTGAAAACAACTGCCTCAGATGTTCCACCGCTTGCTTCTCCTTCTACCCCCTTTGCTCTCAGATCCTGTCTTAAAGGTGCAAAACTTATTTCTGGGCTAAACAGACGAAATGGGGATAAAAGCATCATACAGTCAGCCTAGGACAACATCTTAAATGGAAAATTACCTGAGGAAAATTTTAACAACAATTGTAACAATTTTAACAGCAGGGTTTATACTGCTTATGCTACAGCCATCATTTAACATGTGCATAGGAAATACTCATTAATTCTTCAATTAATTATTTGTTTAGTTTTCAAACAGGAGATCCATTTCTGAGCAGCTGTATACTATAAAAGTATTGATGCCATGACTAAATTCTGCTTGAAGGAAATAATCTTGAAATAGAATCACTATTATTTTTTCCTCTGACAATAATATATGATCCCAGGAAGAAATATATTAACTTGCATGTTTGCTGCAACCAGATATTTTAGCATTTTTCATGCATTTCAAATTTGAAAGGAGTTTAATGACTGGCTAGGTAATCAAAGTACATCATTTTGGGGCTGCTAAACATGCTATGAAACATTTAGTATTATGAATAAAAAATTTAAGTTAACTCTTGATAGATATATCACTAAATGCCCTGGTAGTATCTAAATAGTAAGTAGTTAAAATTCAATAAATAGGTCAATATGAAATTGATGGGGAAGCTGATCCATCTGGGTTACTACACGGCAGCATCTTTCTTTGGAGAAACCCTGCCTAGAAAGCATGTTTTTCAACTCATCTCATAAATCATTTTGACAATATACACTAGAGATTATCTCAAGTTGCAAAATTCTCTTCCTGATCTGGAACTGCATCTCACCAGTTTTCAAAAACTCATTTTCCCCCTTCTTACTATAAACAGAAGAGTGAGCTCTATGTAAAATAAAGTTTTTATTAAAGGACAAAATATGCAGCTGCATAGTTTGGTCTTTTCTTGTGCGTTCTCAAATATAAAATCAAGAACTGCCATCCTTATAAGCTAATGTCACTTCAGAATGTAGTACAAATCACTGATGCTTCTCTGTTGCCTCATGTGACATATTTATTTGCCTTGAGGGCAGCACAAATCAGAGCTTCTTTTCTCTAGGATTGACTTACACTGTATGTCAACAATCCAGAATAAAAGATAGCTTGATGAGCTCTGGGGAAATATATGTATCTAATAAATATAACTTCATAACCAGATCTTCAGTATTATCTATGTTAAAATGAGCCCCCAAAGAATATCTGTCCCCAAAAATTCAGATGTAAAGAGGAACTAATAGATTTGCTTCCACCTCTTGTAGGTAATAGGTCATCCAGTTTCATGCAGTAATATCTGCAGAGTCTAATAACTTTCTAGGATAAAAATTCCTTGCTCAGTCTGTTTCTCAGTCTGAATGGAACATGTCATGGTGCAGGGGATCCTCTACTTCCCAGTACTGTGTTTTTGCAAGTGTTAATTATTCTCATGTTTTCCTCTCAATACTAAAATACAAAATAAGTTTGTAAAATTCTGGTTTATTTCTAGCTAGATTTTTAAAAATCTTTTTCTCTAGACTCTAGTTTTATAAAACGTATTTTCTATGCTAGAAAAAAAACCCAGCCAAAAAACAAATAAACAAAAAAATTAAACCCCATCAGTTTACTTCCTCAGCTGCCCTTACATAGGATAGTCAATTTATGTGTCCTTGTTTAGGATTCAGTAAGTAGGCTGTACTATTTCAAGCTTATTATGGTATGGTAGTTATAATCTTCAACCCCTGAAATGTTCTATCTACTTTTTTTCATAGACCCTAAAATGTCAATATCTGTTATTTAACATAAATATCAAGACTGGATATTCTCTCATTAACAACTCTGATCCCAAAAATGGGAAAAAAATTTTATGTCCTAATTCTACATAAACTATTGTACCTCATTGCATCCAGTCTTATCACAGAACCAGATTGGAAGCTGATAATCAATTGTTTATTTTCTATGATTTTCAAATCATATGAAAAAGACATGAAATGAAACTGTGTCTTGAAACCACTTTAGCAGATGATCTTTATATATTGGTCTACCTAACACAAAATCTTTCCTATTCTGCTGGCCAGGATGACATACATTTGCAGTTCTTGCACGTATCAAAGGCTGAATGAGTCATCGATAGCTTTGGAATGGCACAAACATGGCAGGAAATGTGACAGCTGTCTTCATGCAGGCAAAGGTCAGCTCAGCTCTGCTGGATCTTTGAATGACGTCAACACCACACATAACTAAACCAAAAATCATCAGTCCGATATTTTTTCCAGGCATTCCTAGTTCTTCCCAGCTTCTTCAACAGTTTAACACAGTAAAAGGAAGGAGACATAGAAAAGCAATTTCTTAGGAAGGCCATGAATTTCAGTTCTTGAGGAATAAATCCCTAAAAGATAAATTTTAACAATCGGCATGCTTTATGTGCTTATTTTGGCATCAATACAGCACAGAACTTTGTGATTACTCCTCTCCGAAGCAGATTTGAGCATACATACCATTTCTCCCAGGATCCATTACACTCTTGATGGGAAAATATAAGCAAGTGCATCCAACTTGCTACATCATATAGCAAGAAATCTGCAACCATTTTATAGAAGAACCTAGATTTTTATTGTATGACTTTCCCACCTTACATTTTCCCATTAATTTCTCCTAAAATTCATTTTTCCCAAAATTATGGCAGTACTTAGACAAGTAGAAGATCCAAAGGGAAAATAAAATAAAATAAAATAAAAAAGTAAAAATAGAAGTCCTTAGGTTTTATGGCTTAGAATTTTCTTTCAAAAACATGCAAATGGAAACAACTTTTGTAGACTAACTTCAATTTTCCAGTCCAAGCTAAATGATACATTCATGTTAAAAGGTCTATTATTTATTTGTGTTCAGGGTGTGTCTAAATGGGACTAAAATGTATTTCATAGCAATGATAAGATTTATTTGGCTAGTCGTTTCCATCTGGATAGATACTAGAGATAATACAGAGAATAAAAGCATCGTGGACAATTAAAATTGTTGATTTATCATTAAAACAGGATTTATCATATACCATTTCATCCTTTGGATGAATTCCCATATTGGATGTCATTGTACTCTATTATCTAAACATTTTACAGTAAACCAGTTAAACAGCCCACATAAACACCCACAAGAAAGACTAATAATATCTTCTCTAATCTTCCTGCCTTGTCTTTCAAGGAGAATCTAAAAAAAACAAGAATCCCCGATATTCTTCTGCTGCTTTGAGTGTCTCACAAAAAGAACTCAGTCTGAGAGAGGGTGGACAAGCAGTTGACAAGTAACTTGCTACATTCTCAGACGTCTGTGTTCTCTGAAGAGCAGTATTATACTCTGAAGTATTTTTCAATGGGCATAGATGTCTTAACGTCAAGTCTCACTACCTCCTGTTGCCAGCTCCAGCCTCCTGCTTCCTGTGCAGTCCTTACACTAACTACTATTGCTCTGAGTGTAATAATGTGGGTCTGGGGACACCAGAAAAATAATTCCTGTACCGGTCAGATTTTCTCCTATGGTTCAGCTGTAACAGTTGGTGCATAAAGGGCTTCGTAAGCTTCTGATACCAAACCCATCAGTTTCACATTGTATTTGTAAAATTCATGTGATTTGTCAAAAAAAGAAGTGGTACTTCTGAATGAAGACATGAATATGGGCTTTCACATAGGCATTACTAAGTATTTCCTGATAAAGGAGATATCATTACTGAACTAACTGTGTTTTGCAACAAGACTAGAAGTCAAACTAAAGCTCAAAATATAATTTATGTATAACTCCTGGTTTCATTAATTTCATTTTATATGGTTATATTTTAAGCAGCTTTAAGTAGTCATAACATTTATATTTTGATCTAATTTCTATGTGTTCCCCTAGGCTGATTTAAGTGATTTCCTTTTTAAAAATAGACTTTACAGATGATGTCCTAAGTTAAAATCTAAGATTGAACTTCATATAGCACTACAGAAAGCTGCTTCAATGATTCCCCTCATTAAAGAGGAGAATACCAGTTTTAGAGGGGAAGTAGCATTTTGGAGAGCTCTCACATGCCAGAGATACTGGGTTAATTGTCACTATGGCATGTGAGAGGCAATTAAGAGACAGGTGAAGGAAGGAGCTGCAAACTGGAGATAAGAATAAGCCTAATTCCACAATAATCTCTTAGCTGGCAAAAGTTAGTTTGCCCTAAGATACAACAGCTCATGCTGACCCCAGTAGTTTTTGTTATCTTGGAAATAAATGTACTGTACATTTAGTGGGAACGTGATACTGCTGCTGAAGATACTTAGTCATATGTGTGGGTATGTGAGAAATCTACAATGCTAGACTCCCATAAGCAAGATGAGGATTTAAAATCACTTATTCCTTCATATTTAAAAGGTTTTATTAACTTCAGCTAGAATAAGAGAAAAGGACAAGTAAGTCCTCTGGGAACATGATAGTCGACCTCTTTTCCTTTTCCACGAATGTACAATAACAACAAGCCTATCCTTCATGTATCTTTACAATTCTTTCTCTGGTGTTTCTGTTCTAATTTCACTCCTTTTGTCTTTCCATGGCAGCAGCAGTCAGACTTATGATCCTTACCCAAGGGAAGGTAAAATTAGTCCATCTGGCTAAGAAGTCTCAGGTCAGCCTTAATGAAAGTTGCATTTTCTATTACAATTCAACGTCAAAACACCATGCCTATTATGTTGTCATATGCTACCATTACATTTTTACTTCTGAGCCTAAGGAAATATTTTATTAAAATTCCATGAAAAAAGTGGAAATAAAATTGGCACAGAATCTGATCATACTGTGGGTGGCCAAGCGTAATTTGTTTTATATCATTGATTTATAACATAATTTTGCTTTATAACAGATAATAGCTTGCTGAGTTTTACTGAAGCAAGTACTAAGATTGAATGGAGGATAGAAGAGCATCCATGCTTACAGTAACCTAGATAAAAGTTGAGGATTATCCAATTTGTTTCTAGATGTACAGTGATAATCAGCAAACATCAAACACACATGCTGAAACAAAGAATTATGCATTGACATAACTGAAATATTTTGCCTCCATGGTGAAAAGATTGATCAGGAAAGTAGAGTGAAAGCATGTAGTCTCATATATACACAAAATACACTTTGTCATGAACCATTTTGCCCAGGCTTCTCTAAAGCAGACCGAGTCAGTTTATAAAGGGCACACTGACACTTACTGTGCTCCCATATTTCAGGAGTTAGGTTCCTTTTATAAAGCAGTGATATCTCCCTCTCCTCTTTTTATTCAGAAATCATGGCTAAAAGTTGCTGCAGGCATAAGACTTAACAGGCTGCTCATGACTGGCAAGTTGCAGCTGGAACCCAGGGAAAGGGAATGAAGCACAAACTTGATAAGCCTTCAGTAAATACATAACTTTATTGAGATTAGAGTGGGTGAGGTGGTTAGTTCTTTGGAAACGGAAAAAGACAGTTAATGTAAAACAGAATCTTATGATGTTTTTATTTTCTTTTTTTTTCTTTATTACAAGACAGATAAGGCAATCAATAGATTCATATGAATCTCTTATTTGGTCACTAGCAACTAAATGCAAATTTTGAACTTTAAAGGAAAAGAAACATATTTCTGTCAGGGATAACTTTCACTGAAATTAGTTCTTTCAGACTTAAGTCTGGATGTCTTCCTTAGTAAATGTAACACCATATTTACTTCTGAGATATTTTTTTTATGAAAAGACATTTCTTATATTTACAGTCCTTTGCAAACAAAAGAGCTTTCAGCTCTTATAAATCTGATGACTGCTTTTATCCTCTTCATCCACATTTTTCTGAAGGAAGTTAATAGAGGTCATCTAGATGAATTATTACCCTGCAGAATTGAAGGACCTTTTGATCAGTAAATAAAGCAGAGGAAAGATGTTATGGTTAACTCTAGCTGGATTGTGGAACTGTTTTATCAGGAGACAACGTCCTGTGTGACTCAGGCTTGAACAACAGCTTTGCTATAAACTTTGCGTAAAAACAATGCATAGATGAACTACTCCAGGAGCCCATCATGGCATATAATTGCTGTAATAAAGATAAAAATCACACAACATGTAATTTATTTCTAGCTTTTTGTTGTATTAATTATGGTAGTAACTAAAACCCAAAACCCCATTTTACTAAACCCTGTAAAAATTGATGACTGAAGAATGTATCTGTATTATTCTGTCTAATCTCAAAGGAAGATATGAGCATAACTGGGAATTCTTTTTAGAAAAAGATTAAAAAAATAATGGTATGCTGTGTGAAAACTAATATAGTTGTCTTTCCATGCAACTAATTTCCAGATTTTAGTAATGTCCCATAAACACCCTTTCTTAGTTATCACATTGCTGTATTTTTCTAATTCTTTTGTTTCAAGTGACATTTTTTCTTTATAGGACCAAACGTAGGCTACTTAACTTTAAACAACATTCATTGAATAGCAGGTATGTCCTAATGAATATCAAAGAGTTACCATCTCCATAAAGTCGTCTTATGGTCATGGCCATCTGTATTCACTAATAAGGTTTCAAGGCCTGAGTTTCATGCATGCTTCATCAGCACTTAAATGGCCCCCTTCTGGATCTTTTTGGCTAATACCATGTTACCTCTTGCTATATTGTCTTTTTGACATTTAGTAGCTGTACTTGCATTTGAGATTGAGTTCACAGTGGCTTCAGGTAGTAATCTACCACCTGAATTATTTTAGACTATCAACTCTTTGCTGGTGAGACTCTTTATGTTCTGCATTTGCACAGTGTTACGATAATAGCATAGAAAAGAAGAAAGTTAATGGAGGTAACAGTGGAGTAAATCAGGACAACTGAGCTTTCAGAAACATCCTGGCTGACATAAATGACACAATATACAGTGTGAACCAAAGAAAGGAAAGGCATCAATAGCCAAGATGACTGGCAATTTTTAAGTTTGTATGATTCTTTGGTAAAATACTACTTCATTCTTAGCATTTTCATTAAGTCTGCAAGCCAATAAGCACGTGAATCTTCTCTGGCTTCATGCCCGCTCTAGTTGTGTGAGGTGTGCCCCCTGACATGTCTGATGATGAGGGAGATGTCTGGATGAGTCAGTTTGCAGAATTCCATGTGGGATTTACGTGTTTTGAAATATGTTCTACTACAAACTGTGTTAAAACAGTCAGTAGTAGAACTCCTCCAGCAACATGTAATAGATTGAGCTGAAACTGTAGGAGCCATCTAATTTCTTTCAGATGGAAAGAAAGGAACTGCTGCAAGCTTGTGATTGAATATGCCTTCAAAATATCAACACAGACTTAGTTTCATTGCCTGAATCTTACCAACTGCTATTTCAAAAGCAAGACATTCAGAACATGGCCCTGAAAACTCACCGAGGATGAATTTTTTTTTTTTTTTTGAAAAAGAATTGTAAAAGTTAAACAAATATTATCATTAAGGTCTGTCACTTGGCTTGGAAAATGCACTGTTCTGTTCTTGGCATTTCAATACAAGAGAGATGTGAAGACGCTGGTAAAATTTCAGCAGAAAACAAATATGACTAAGGGAATTCCTAATTTTCCGTGAGGAAATACTAGAACTAAATATGTATAACTTGGTAAAATGATAATATAGTGGAAAAACATCTTAATTGTGTTAAAGGTTGTGGAATTAGAAATTCCAACCAGAAAAAAAATAGAACCATTATTATTAGAAGGGAAACAAAGTAACTGAGTTTATTGGGATATCTATAAGGGGAAAAAATTAGGGGAACAGAAAATTTAAACATAAAGACAAATTTCTTTGAGGAATATTGATCCAGTTGCAACTTTATCACCCTATGGAGAAAATACTGGTATCTATAATTAACTAAGATTGAAAGAAAAAATTTCGAAAAAATTACAAAAATGGTTGTGCTCTAAAAACAAAACAAAATAGAAAAGAGAAAAGCAAGTTGGATGTTAATTTTCCTTTGTTTTCGTCAAAACCAGTTATTTACTGTAGTAATTTTGAAATGTGGTAAAGAGAAATGCCTTTTGTTATATAAACACTCAGGCTTTTAATCACCAAAATTTGCACAATTTCAAGAAACAGAGACTGTAGAATTTGAAGTCCAGTTTTGATGCTGATCTGGCAATAGGCATGGGATGATTTCAATGGTGTTCTTGTGCCTCTGCAACCTGAAACGTGCAAACAATGAAGAGGAGAAGCCCATCGTGAAAAAGGCCAAATGAAGGTTCAGGGTTTCACATGCAACTTCACTGAAAATTTGGATTGTAAAAGGAAATGAAAAGATGTGTTATCAAGATGAACAAAACTTTGTGAAACATGTAAACTGCAGCTGTGATACTGCTCATTCTCTAGACCCTTGGCATGCAAAAAAAATTAGTTACACAGAAACTTAGTTTTCTCTCTCTTTAGGAATACTAAAATTGGATGGTCTGGATTGGAACATGGATAAAACTAAGTTATTGAGAAAGAGATTATTAAGAAAGAGATTGCTGAGTGTGGACAAATACATAGATTACTTAGAAAAAGCTGTGCTATTCAAGTAGTTCTGTTCCCTGTTTCTCCATTTGAAAAACATCTGAAAACTTTGTCTTCTACAAGTAAAGTTTTAGTTGCCCTTCCAGAGCAGAGATTTAACTAGGAGAACATGCAGTACGGCAAAATATGTGCACTCCACAGAATGCACTGTAAGCCTTGTGGTTTAGGAATGGTGTTCATTTACCTGCTTTGAAATACAGGCTAACAAAATGTGGTGAAAGAGATCTTTAAAGGCTGGGTTTTGAAATAATAAAAAGTATATAATATAGGTATCAAAGTTCAAGTTATTCTAGCAGTGTGAAAACATAAATAAGCTAATTAAAATTTTCTGAATAATTACCTTCTATGTGAAAAAACATCTAAATATTTTAACATAGAATAACAGAAAATTTTATTGTAATTAATTTTAATAATTATTAAGTTTCTGTTTCTGCATTCCAATTAATCTGTGTTTGAAGTTTGTAATTTATGGACATTAGAAAGGTTCTATAAATCTATGAAATTCAATAAGACTGTAACAGTTTCTTAAAATTAAGTTA